>JAUZNJ010073899.1:0-37448 GCA_034780135.1 Jordanella pulchra | reverse complement strand
TGCCGTGTTCCACCTCGGAGGTCTTGTTTATAGGGTGATGCTCCGTGTTGTCAGTGTTGAGTTGCATCACATTTTCTGCCTGCGCTCGTTAATTATTTAATGTTTTCCCAATGCACAAAAGACAGAGAACAGGGCAGCCTTCAATCACGCCACATTTCGCCTTGTTTTTAAGGTGAATTTAACTGTCACAAGAATTTTGTTCTTTAAGGAAAGTCCTCTGTTAGTTTACACAGCGAACAGATTTTTTTTTTTTTTTTTTTTTTGTTTAGTTTGATTTTTTTTTTTTTTTGTTTTATATATCCTAACTCTTCACAGGGATTCTCATTTCTAGTGTTTAGCTTAAACCATTTTAAGTGCTAAATTTTTAAAAGATATGTAAGGGGATTGCTGCTTGATCACAGCTTCCAGCATCTTAACATTTTATGGTTTAATCTCACCTGAATTCTTAATTATGACCAAGCTAATCAAATTCATATGTAAATTCCAATTAAACAAATTAGATTAAATTGGGATCTTAAGAAACACAAAAAAAAAATGTCAAGCACCGTTTTTTAAATTTAATTAGGTGACACTTGAACTCCTCAATTGGTGGATTTATTAAAAACACATTCTGAGGGTTATGACTTCCTAATTGAAGGAAAAGTCCACTCAGGGTGGAGAGAAAAGCATTTCTCTTATTCCACAAGCAAATGCACTGCAGACACATAAATGACTCAGACTTTACCTGCTGGTTTTTGATGAACTCTAAAGGATTTCTTTGGGACATATTTGTACTGCAGTCTTCAGCAATCCTTCAGCTGCGAAGGGAAAAATAGGAAGGTTTATTAGGGAAGTTTCTGGAAGGATTGCATTACAAATCTAGGTGAAAGTTTGCAGAAGTCAGAACTTGTATATGAACAAGTCCTTTTTAAATGCTGTTTATGCGAATCTGATCACATTATTTGATTCTTCACAAGCTGTAGAGACTGTTACATTGATAAAAAGCGGCATACTTTTTTGTTGTTCTTGTTAAATAATCCAAAAAGAGACGTTTGTTTATTTTTTTCTTTTATGATGTTTCTGCAGCAATGGAGCTGAAAGCCGTCAAAGAAGAAAACGCAGAAGAGGAAGATGATGATGTACCAGGTAGAGATCCAAACAATTGCAGGAAATAATGCATCTTAAATAAGATCTGTTAGGAGTGCTAGCTAAAAAAGTTCAGTCATTGAGTTCATTTTTTTGTGTCTTTTATTAGTTTACATCTGCCTCTTATACGAAATGCTAACATTCTTGTTTTGTGTCTCACAGATCTTGTGGAGAACTTTGATGAAGCATCCAAAAATGAAGCAAACTGATGAATTTCTCTTCTTTGTCAGTTGGGCGTTTGTTTGTTTTTTAAAATACATTTTCTTCTTTTTTTTTAAGTTTTGCAGACTTCCAAAGGTCATTTCCTCTGGTGGGGAAGCAGTTTAAGGTGCAGTGCATCACTTATAAAGAAGTGTCACTTTCTGCAGAAACGCATCATCATCATCTCAGACACGGTTCTGGTAGAACGTGCGAATGCAGCATCTGTTAGGCTCTCGGCACACAAATGGCTCAAAACTACTTCGGAAATAAGCTTCACATGTGATGAAACACAGCTGGTATTTAAGAGATTCTTTATTAAATGATGATTTAAGTAAAGTGGATGATATGCGTAGCATTGTAACGAGGGTTATGGATTTAATAAAACAATTTTTGGGCTATTGATGCTCCCTTTTGTTTCACTTTCACTTCAGCTGGTGGTAAATGTCTAAGAGAGCTTTTGAATCTGGAAAAAAAATGAAATGAAACAAGTCCTGCTTAATGTTTTCCACAAGCCAAATAGTGGGACACGTCAATCATGCCGAATAGGATGTTCCTGATCAAATGAGGCCAAAAATAACGAGTTTTTCGGCCAACATGATGGAAATATAGTGTGTTTGGAAAACTTGGTAAGAAAACAAAAATGACTAAACCATCTCATGGTAGCTTGTCATGATGCTAAAATTTCAAACTCCATACCTAGGAAAATATTCAATATTTGATTATTTAAATTTAAAATGGGACTCACTAAAGAGGCTATACAGCTTATAATCGGATACAGAAATGAAGAGA
Source organism: Jordanella pulchra (assembly GCA_034780135.1). Classification (NCBI taxonomy): domain Eukaryota; kingdom Metazoa; phylum Chordata; class Actinopteri; order Cyprinodontiformes; family Cyprinodontidae; genus Jordanella; species Jordanella pulchra. Next base: position 35,333 of record JAUZNJ010073899.1, on the reverse strand, counting down.
AAATACTCTTCAAGAATACCATTTTAGATACCATGGAGATTGAAACATTCCAGTTAAAGGCATAAAAATATATTAACATTCAAAAACCGACTTTTTTTGTCTCGGCATAAAAAAAAATCATCTCAACAGAATCATAGATTTTATTTAAGTGAGCAAATAACCCACATACAAAACAAATTGACAATACTTTAAGGTTGTTTAAGGTATTATTTCTATGTGCAAATAATCTAGACATTTAAAATTAACAATAGCAAAAACACTTGTCATTTAGTATTGATAGATGCCATATTAGTATTGTATCCAAATACAGTATTTGAATATAAATACTTTTGCCAACCCTATCTCATGGTCAAGCCTGGTGGTGGTAGCATCATGCTGTGGGGTTTGTGTCTTCCACAAATAGAGTTGAATTTAACGTTGATAGGGACTAAAAACTGACATTTTGGTTTAAAATCTGAAGAAGACTGGAAAAGCTTTTGGTTGCGCTTCAAATGAAGCATACCACCCCAACGCTATAGATTATGCTTTAGATACTTTAAAGAGGATATCAGAAATACAGTCAAGGTATTTACTTTTTTGGTGTTTTAATCTTCAATATTCAGTAGATGTGAGAGAATTACATTATAAATTAAAGTCTGGGTATGTGTGTAACTGAGGAAGGCTAGCTGATTCTGAATGGCTTTTATACTCCACATCCTCTTTCATTGATCCTCTCTGACGCTCTGTGCTGCATCCTGCTGCTGATCAATGGCTTCTCTCTCTCTGTCATTCCCGAAGAGGCCTGACTGAGGATGAAGGTTACTGGATGAGTCATTTTATTTTTCTGTCTCTGGGCCGTGGGTGAGCGGGACGGAGCTGTGGATCCGCCCCGGGGGCTCACCCCACATCACCTCCCGCCCGGACCGAGCCGACATGTCCCTGCTGCAGCGGCTGGACTTTCAGAGCAGAGAGGCTGGGATGCGGGGAGCAGCAGACTGAGCGAGGGTCAAGTTAGAGAGGAAAGTCGATGCGAAACCGGAAACCAATGTCAGTGAACGAGAAAATAAAAGTCCAAAACAGTTCATGCTTAATACATAGAATGATGACTTTACGCAGTGGCGTTTCTAGACCAAACTTACCAGGGTTTCTTTTTCATAGCGGCACAGAACAAAAGCATGAAACAACAAAAAACAAGGCATTACTTTATCTTTTGATATATTAAGTGAAGCGTTGAGCCAACTGCAGCTCTGGAAACCCCAGATATAGGAGATTAAAAAGTATGGCTGCACCAATTTAATGGCCACAATTTTCTTAATATTTCAAGAATGATGATCAGCTGATACTTAAAGCCAATCTTAACCTCCAACCTCATCTAACTCTGCAAATTTATAATAATTAGCTGCTATTCATTCTCCAAACATTTCACTTATATTGAAGAGGCTTAGTTTTTGCAGTTAAAAAAAAATGTTTTTATTGTTTCACGTGTGTTGTTTTTTTTTTCTCAATTGAATAAAATCAAAACATTAAGTTGTGTTGTCATCCTCTAACAACTGTTATGAAGAAAATATTTGTATCGGTCAAAATTGGAATTGCCATATCAGGCTTTTTAAACATTGGTTATCGGCCGGAAAGATGCAATCAGTGCACCAATGAAACGGTGATCCTGCAGCTAAAACATCTTCATTTTTAATCATTGTTCAAATAAAAAAGCAAAAGGTAAAAATATAGAGTAAATTCAAGGGACCTTTCAAGGAAGGTATCTGTCCCAGTGCATATATTCATTAACAAATATTTTTAATTTATCATTATTATTATTATTATTAATTATATGTTTAGTACAGGTGCCGGAAACAGTTACACAGGAGCTCTGGCCCCTACTTTGCCCCTTCTAGAAGGGCAAAGCAAGGGCTGTATGAATAGATGTTTTAACAGTTACTCTTAAGTGGATAGGGTGCACATTTAATAGATTATCTTTAAATTGACTGTGAAGGAAAACGTTGATAAGTAGAGATTTCATAAGCTGCTTCTGTAGTTTTCCATATAAACATTTTACTTTCAATGAAAAAGTCAGAGTAAAGATCTACATGACTGACTTTATAACTTTGTATTATATTTTTAGAGATTGCAATGTTTGTAGTATCTACAGTAGATCATTTCCATTATTTTATATACAAATATTTATGGAAAAACAGCATCTTCTTAAAGATACCACAAGTAACCTGTATGCTTCAATTTATGATCAAAGACAATGCCTGTGTACTGAAGACAAACACTGCAAAATATGATTTTTGTCTTCAACTAGGTGTATTTTCCCTTGATTTAAGCAGGTAGGGAAGACAATTTGTCAACGGAATAAGATAATTTACATTTGAAATGCATAAAAACAAAAACAACCCCATTATTTTATTTCAAGTGCTTCATGTCGAATTGTGTTTTAATAACGTCAAAAATAATGATTGCTTGACCTGCTCAAATTTAGGGAAAATACACTTATTTTTATATATATATTTTTTTTATTTACTTATTAGGATCCGTTCTTGGGGTGTGATACTAAATCGATATGTGCTAACAGATGAGACTGTAACTGAGTCAACACTTGAACCAATTTTAAATTTTGCCCCCAAGAACTTACTTGGACAACTATTTAGAAAATAATCATCTTAAAACTTCTGCCATATCAACATAGGATCATTTTTTCCCTTTTCTAAGTAACCTTTGGTTTGTGGCTTACTTAAATCCTAAACAATGTGCTCTTGTCCTGTTTCCTTTTTATTTGGCGCGTTTGATATTCTTCTGTTATGTGTCCCCATGAAAAGAATCATTGGCTCCACCCTGGTAATTTTGGTTTCGAACCACCAATGCTTATTTATATTCTATCTATATGAGGGGCTGAATACAAATGCAAATTCTCTTTTCTTCACATCTTTCTTCACAACACAAGTTTGTAAAACAATAGATTATTTTGTACTTCTTTGTGTTCCATACAAAATTCCAATGAAACAATACAAAACAGGGAAAAATATGTATAAAAAGAGTATTATTTTGAAAGGCAAAACCGGAAGCGCGAGGTGTCCATTCTAGCTAATGTACCATTTCTCCCTATTTTCCCAGTATTGAGCCGTTTGGGGGAGGATCCTCTGCACAACTACGGCAGGATAACGGCTGCACTTTTCGAGTAGTGCGGTTCGAGTCGAACAGACGGTGGAGGGAAGTCTAAACAGTGAGACTCAAAAATAGCTTCCAAAGGCGATTAGCTATGAAGGTAGAAAACAGAGGAGCTCCGCGGGAATCTACGTAAGAAAAAAAAGGAGGATGAGGATTCCTCTGGTGAGTAACTGGATTTGTTTTTGTGAGATTTCGCAGCTCTGCTCAGCTCTCAAACCGCCATTGCAGCGGCAACTTGATGTTAGCAAAGTGAGTGAAGGGTGTTTGCGACATTTTAAGGCTTTTTTTTATGTGTGAGTAATCCCTAAAAGGTGTCGTAACGGTAACTGATTTATACGCCATTTACACGCTCCCCGCTACGTTCTAAGCTGCAGCTAAAACTACTGGTAGATGGAGGAAATATACTCGTAGATATTTACGATTGATTTCAATCGTTTTGATTTGGTTTATATAACTATAATCCTACAACCTAACCACCGAGTTGGTGACGGTGTCAGTGTCCGCGGGAGCAGAGAGCCTCCGCCGTCACTGCGCGCACGACTGCCCGCTGAATCACCGGGGCTAAAAATCCAGTCTGCTCCCTGCTGCTAAACAGCTGATATGATTTGCTCGAACTCAACAATATGAATTATAACTTTAACTCACAATTTATAGCACCTTTGGCATAAAACTTAAATGTGGCCTTTCTCTTGTGGTGGTCGGTGCAGATGTGAATAAAAGTCAGCTAAAGCTAACATCATAACAAACAAACGCAAACTGCCACCATTTCTTTAAATGTCCGCGTAGATGTAACCCGACGCTTTTATTATCCACTTTGTTTGCCTCTTCTACCTGTCAATTATTATTATTATTACTATTATTAGGTAGATGTGTATGGTTTGGCCTGCAGGCACAGCTACAGTGTCACTTGTGGTTGCATAACCTCAGCTGATGGTCACCTATAGAGTTGGCTGGTGCTATGTGTCCTGCAGCCACCTCACCCTGTGGTCACCAGGCTCCTGTTAAGGTTAACATGAGGCTTTTTATTGGGATAGAAATCCTGATCCAGAGCCTCAATGGATAGTCTTCATCAATGGACCTTAAAACGTTCATTTCAGACTGAGAGAAAAGCCTTTTAGGGAGAGTTTGGAAACTATAAAAAATTGATCTGTGTAAGGTTTAAAATAAAATTTGCTATATATATATATATATTTCAAAGACTGCTCCCTGTTGCAATTTTAAAAGTTGTATCTGTCCATTTTTCCCAATCAGCTGATCGCTTTATTTGTTCAGCTTTTGTATTGATCTGCTTATCTGTTCTTTCATCCACTTGTCCTTTATTTCCAGCTGTCTGTTTGTCTTTCTATGCATTCAGCTTTACAAAGGATGGCATTTCGTTGTACATGCAAGTAACTTAATTACAGGGAGAACTGATTGCTGTTTCATGTGTTTTTAATTTCAAGTTTCTAAGCACATCCTTTCATTTGAAACTTTTTTTCCTCTATGAAGTTTTTCACTGAATTTTCTTTCAATTTACCTGAAATGTATTTTTCAGGAAGTTAAATAAAGGCTCGTTTGCCTCCTTGGTCTCTAAATGTTCCACTCTTTAAGATTTTGCTGTTGCTAATAGATCTTCTATTAGGATTTCCATGATGCCGGAATAAAAAGTTGATGAGTATTTCACCTTTTCTTTAAAGTTTTCTCTGTCATCTGTTGTGTTTTTTTTTCCAGGGTTTGTACACATGGGTGGGAAAAAATGTTTGAAACTTTAGGATTTTTTTTTATTGCCGTTCAAATATATATAATTGACCTTGATCTGTTTTTCTTAAAAGTATTGTTTTTTTCTTGGCTAAAATAAGACAACATCTCTCCTGAACTCCCTGGCAGTTATTTTAGAGCATGAAACGCAAACTGGATATTTGATGAGGGTTTCTACCTGTCTAAAGAGAAGATGATACTGACACTCCATCTTCAGGTGGTATTAAAAACCCAGAGGGGCTCATTCAGCCGATGGATCCAACAGGCGCCCATCCGAAGACAGGCTCCTGTGTGTGCAGAGACTTCCCAGATGTAGGTTACTGTACGCTTTCAGAAACGATTACAAGCCTCTCCCTGATGGCAGCTCGGCTCCCTGCGCTGCCTTTACTGTCTGAAGGTGGTTAAAGTAGATCAGAACTTAAAGCGGAGAGCTCATAATCACTCCTGACAGTTACTGTGAAGCAGAGCAACTCTTTCTACTTTTTTTTTTTTCCCCTCTTCAAATCTCAGATGTATCTTTTCATCCCACCTGTCCGAGTTATTACGATAGTGGAGCTACAGTTTGTGAGATTTTTTTTTTTCTCTCCTCTTGCTGTTTCCTTCATTACGCCAAGAAACCCTAAAAGTTACTAAAGGGACAGAGAGAGACAACTCCCAGAGTTGTCCAACATTACATAATTAGTGTATCGCTCAGTCATGGGACGCTTTGTTAGAAAGTGATGTCAGGCCATTCTTAAACAGAGGAAGTGATCATTTGAGGTTTCCTCTGTCCGCCCTCAGTAGCCGTTATGTTTGGATCTAAAAGTGCTGTTTAGCGGGATGTAAACTTGCCTGCTTTAGGAAAAAGTGGAGGAAGTATGAAGGTTAGAGCTCTGGTTTCTAGGCGAAGTTTTCTTTTTTTTCCCTCCATCTGTCCGTCAATTTGTCAGTCCTTCCTTGCCTGCTTCCTTACTCCTTCTTTGCATCCTTTCCTTTTTCTTTACAACCTCTCTTCCTGATTTACAGCCATCAGTCTGGCTTTTTCATGAGGAAAAGAAAATATGATGAATGCATTTTAAAAGGGGTGATGTGTTTTTCCAATAATAAACTTACTTGGTACCATTACAATCTTGGTATTTGGTCAGATGGGTTTGTCAGAGTGAGTTGAGTTGTACTGAAGATGCTTGGTCAGAGGACTGTCAGTTACTGATTCAGAAGTAGATTCACTGTTCATGTGACAAGAGTGATTTCTATACAACATTTAGCTCTGCTATGTTTTGAAAAAACAATCCAACCACACAGCAATGACAAAAGCAGAAAAAAATATGTTTATTTTTAATATAAACAATAAAACTTTTGTCCTGATAGTGTTTACTTGGTCTTGCTTGAGCTTTAAAAGAATTGTTGCACTGGTGCACTCAGCGTCTGCTGGTAGGACCTACTTATCAATCAATATGGCAGCTTCTGGAGCTTTAGGCCACCCTTCAGTGAACAGGAATGTTTGTATTGTATTATTAGCATCCAATATTTTACTTTGCTCTTTTCACACTTGATCTGGATTATTACTTTTTCCTTTCACACCTTTGTTGAGAAATCTTTGGCTCCATTACTTCATTGTTTACACATTGCACACATGTGCAAAATGGTATCGGTCAGGTTGTCTTGTTATGGTGAATATACACAAAAGTTGAGGGATGACCCATAGCAGCAGGTCTGGATTTACATACCGTGACTTCTGGAAAGCGTGCTTTTCAATAATGTCAGGATTATAAGGGAGATGCATTCAGTTTACAGGAAGAAGTCAATAAAAACATTCTGAAATAAACAATTTTAGATATTATTGTATTTTAGAGATGTACTGATCCTATACCTGGATCAGATATCAGCCTCTTGCTGCTTATGAATAAAAAATAATATAAAGTTTAAAGTTTCATTTATATCTGTGTTACTTTGTCCCCTTTTTTTAAACATTGTTAATGTCAAGGCTAAAGCCTTCACTCGCATGGCAACATATGGTTAATTCGTTCAGCAGTTGAATCGGATCGGTATCGGCCGATACACTCAGCCCAACTATCAGATCGTATCGTGGAGGGGGGGGGAATGGATCGGTGCATCTCCGGGGGAAATAAATCACATCAATGATCAGGTGATTGGTACAGATCCTCCAATACAAGTTTTACATTTCTTACATGATACCAATATTGATATTTGAATATCAACATGAAATAGCTTCTTCGTTTTGTTGTGTTAAATGTTAGAAGAGGTTTGATCCAGAGATGTTACTCAAAAATAGGATAAAAAGCATGAGAGCGACTGATCCATTGGTTATTGCCCAACGGTTTACATAAACCTGCATCTCCGATGATATATTCTGTTATGTTCTTTCATTGGCAGATATTGGGTCGATTTTCGATATCCATATCGGATCAGGTCGTGTGATTGTAACAAAAATTGCATTATTTTTTCTGTTTGGTTTAGTTTTTTTTTTTATTTTATATTTATATTTTTTTTTTAACTGACATTCTGAAACCTAGCAGGTCTTGTAATTATAAACCGTACACAAGTTCTACATTAGAAGACAGCATGTTGCAGTAGTAGCAGCTCTGAAATTATTTATTCCTTTCACTTAAGCCACCTGTGAGTTTACTAGTCTAAAAATATACCTCCACCATGCACTTTGGCTGAAGATGCATTATTTAGCACGTCTGCAGAGTAATTAAAGCTTAATTAGGGTTGTGCTCCTGTCCCCATGGTGTTGCATCCTTGTATGTTTTGGATATATTCTGACATTCATGGTGCAGGACTCCTTTAGTTTACAAGGAAAGGCTTCAGCTGAGCTTAGCGACAGCCAAACTTTGGCTCTAGACTTTCAATAAAATATATGTACTTTTATACCCAATATTTAAAAGAAGTGAAATTCTTAGACCCTATAGATTCATTACATGCAGACTGATATCTTTCTTAATTTTGATTGCTTACTTTTTAAAATTATATTTTACAGATAATTAAAACTCAATGGATCATATTTTATGATAATAGTAGAGAAGTTTTTTAATACTGGCCTATTACGGTCTGGTGCAGTAATTCATGTCAAAAAGCTCCAGCTGAGGGTTGAGTGCAGATACTGGACAGTACAGGGATGTACTTTGTAGTCGGCTGAGCCTTCTTGAACTCTTTTTGTATGATGCATTCTTCCAGTTTTCTTAGAAAATGAAATTTTTAGTTGTCTGCATATCTATAAGTGATGATCATTAAAACCAGCAGAAGAAATATATAAATTAACTTTCCACATTTTTCTAAGATGCCCAACCATCTGATATTACCTTAATTTGCCAATTAGCATAAAAAAACTGTATTTTTGCAGGTAGGGATGGGCAATGGGGCCTCAAATGTATTCATGCTGTTTATTCTTACAGATAATCAGAAACCTTGATTTAAACTGTTGTATAAGGAACAGTGTGTTTGAGGGGTGTATTTTAAAGCCCCTCCAGAAGTGTGCCTCCAAATTCCCTCTAATGATCTGAACTGAATCAGCATCCAGACTTCCCTAAATTGTTGGTATAGCAAATTTACTTTATTTGAATTCTTCCTCTAGGCGAACGTAAACAGGAAATTACTCTGATTTATGGCTTTTTTTAAACTTTTGTTACAGTATTTATGGTGTTAGTGATTGAGAGTTGTGTTGTTTGTATCCATCAACACACTGCTTTTCCTTTTCATAATAAAAGTCCTCTCCGTAAGTAGAAGAAATGTCTACTTGTAGCACCACTGCTTACTTGAATAACCTGATTAACGGCATTTCATAATATGAAGCTGACAATGAATTGAGTGTTACGCTAACCCTCTTGCATTCAGTGTTGTTTCATTTTATAAGGTCACAACAATTCATCTTTGGATACTTTTAACCATTTTTTTACCAGTGGTCGTTGCAAATCCAAATAGTTGCAGTGGTTATGCTCTCTGTTCATTCAGAGTTTATTACCTAATGTGGTTTTGCGTCTAAGGGGTGTTAGTTTAACTGCATCCTAAAATTATAGCTGATCTCACAGAGTGAACACGTATCATGTGTCGGTTTCTTTGGTGTAATACTGGTTCGCTCCTGTCTTGATGAGAGGGACGCTAAAGATGCGCCTGACTGTTACTCATCTGTGACCTCACTCACACAGTCTCATCCCGTCCTGAATCCAAGGTCTCGCCGTGTTGGAGGACAGTCTGGGTGGGCGTGCCGTGCCTCGATTCAGACATCAAGTCTCTTCTCCATTCATGACTCTGATTGCCTCGTCAAGGTCGGAGCAGCAATGGCTGATGGCATACGAGACGCTGCAGAGCACATGATGAGCCAGTCGGTGTGTTATCAGTTCATGCAGGGTGTTCATAGGTGAGAGTGTCCTTAAAATCCCCTCCCATTCAGAAATCTACCAACAAGTAAACGACAAACTAACCATTAAAACAGAATAGAATTAATCTTTATTGTCCACCAAGGTGGAAAATTGTCTTTGGCTCACCAGACAGGCAGTACATATGCTGACAAAAATGAAAACATAACAAAACACAATAAAAATATAAATGCAGATAAAATAAGGTCCAATAAAATCCACAAAAGTAGAGCAGTTCAGGTCATATGAGTGGAAGCCTCACTTTAAATTATCCTTTCCTTTTTCAGCATGCTTTGGTCCAGCAGCTGTTTCTCACCCGTGTGGTGAAAAAATGTCCTAATGTTGTCATTTTATCTTAATTGTAATTTCATTGAGTAAATGAGGAATTACTTGAAACCTTCTCAGGGATGAATTAGACTTTAAAGTTTATAAATTAGAAATTTCTTTATGGTATTTTTAGGTCTGGATAAGTTTAGAAAAAAGTAAAACCTTAGTATTCTCAAATCCCCCCCCCAGCTCCCGCCAGTTATCAGCCATAAAACCATAGTGAACTTTTCTATTTGCAATAAAAAAGATGCATATAAAGGACACAAAAGTTCAAAGATGTGGCAGCTGTATATGAAATAAGCTTCAAATTTAGAGTTAAAAGAAGATACATTCTTAATTAGAATAACCAATCTATTTGTGCTCTAAAAATTAATAATAAACTGTTCATGAACTTAAAACCACCTGCTCCTTTTTCTCTGTTTGAGTAGATGCAACACGTTGACAGAGGAAATAATACTTTAAATTAAAGTTTGTATGCTCCACCTCTTTTGATTCAGGTCTGACCAATCTTGTTAGAAGATTTGTTGTTTTTTTTCAGGGGGGGCTGGTGGATCTTCTGTGGACTGGACTCGTTGAGCTACATTCCCGTCACTTTCCATCAGTTTGTCTAACAGGCAGTCGGAGCCTTTGGCTCTTTGGTGTGTTCATCAAGCAGTTTCCTAGCAGGTTTTGACCCTGGACTGTGGCTACTTCTGGGAATATGTGATCAAAGTTATGAGGAGGATAACCGCTGCCAAAGTTGCATGCATTAAAATGCCTGAACCTAAATGTTTATGGCAAATTACCATCATTCTGAACCTCCCCTCTGAAACTGGTTTAAACAGCAGCAGTGTAGAGCTGCTTGGTGTTGTTTTAGTGCTGCAGGGTTTGCAACAGGAGTTGAGAAAGAGCTCTAACCTGAAAGGTGTTTCCTGTCTCTGTGTCTCAGGTGTGGGCTGGGCGCTTGCCAGACAGGGTGAAGGCAGAACCAAGAGCAAAACAACATCCCTGAGCAAAAGAAAAACCACCACCTGGGCTGCAGAGGAGAACCTCTGTGAAGGTGAGGATCTCATGTCAATTTTATTACCATTTATGCAGCCCAGTTTCTGCCAGGTAGGGTAGTGTAAAGCTGGTTTCAAACTATAAAACGCTGCAGAGTAACTGTTGGGTTATTATCATTCATACTGCATGATAACCTAGAAAACAGTACAAACGTTAGATATAAATGACCTATAGATATGGGTTTTGCATGATGTCTTACTGCTTGAGATAAGGAGACTCGTGTTTTTTTACATTCTATATTTAAGCAAATTAGAAATTAAACAGATGATCATAAAAGAAATATAGTTATTGATTTAATAATTCACCTTTTTTGGAATAGAGATTCTTTAATATTTGATTTAGAAATTGTAATTTTCCAGAATCAATATGCATAAAGAAACATAGCAAGACCCATCTATGAATTTAAGATTTATAATATTCATTTTGGGCTCAAAATGTTTCTGTAAAGACTAGGAGTGGCATAGCAGCTGTTAGTTTAAGCTTGAATTGATGTTTTTTTGTAGATCAGAAAATGTTTGTTGGCTAAAAGAAATTGGTACTTTAGCAATGGGTTGGAAATAGGAAGAAATTAGGTGGAATTTCTCTGTTGTTGACGATGTAAGCAGAGGATGAAATAAGTGAAGCTTTGTTTGTCCCACAGAAACCATTTTCAGGTTTGTCTCAGAGAATTTATCCAAGATTTATGATTTTCTTCAGTAAAAACAAGTCACTAATCATCTAAATTGATTAGATTATACCAGTGATATAAGGTGATTGTTTTGCTAATCGCCTTACAGCTAATGAAAAGCGCTCCCTCAGTGGACTCGTCCTCCGTCCATCTGTTGATGAGCCATAAAAGCTCATAGTTTACAGTGCTGGCCTTTTACAGAATGTTGTATCCAAGGATATTAATGGAAAAAGTACGGTACAATAAGCACAACCTCTGCTAATACCTTTGTCTGCAGTCGTTACTTTTCCATTTTATTAATCAATGAATCAATTAACTTTTGGGCGATCTTCCAGTTCAACAACCATATTTTAGTGAGGAAATGAAAAACACCCCTATCCTTTTGGGTTCCTCCTGTTCCCAGGTTCCTGCGGCCGTCGGCAGGGTGGAGCTTCCTGATCCATGGAGAATTACTTCCAAGCCGAGGCCTTCAACCTGGACAAGGTGCTGGACGAGTTCGAGCAGAACGAAGGTGAGAAAACAGCTGAGGGGTGTGGCAAGGCTGCCTCTGTGTCGAGGGAAAAAAAAAACCGAAGGTGTGCAGGAGCTTCCACCCATCACAGCTGACTAACATTCCTGGGAGGTGATTGAGGCCAGGCAGCGAGGGAATGGGACTAATTGGATTCGCTTTTTGCTTCTGGGGTTTTCGTCAAACCGTTTAATTGGTTCAAGACAGGAAGGGCATCCTTCTTGGTCACACTAGAATAAGTGCAGAATTTAAATCAGTTTTTGTTTTTTTTTGAGAAAATTACTTCAGAGAGTTTATTTATAGTGAGTATAAACACTGCAGTGCTGAGGTGTGTATTTGGACTGGATTGGCTTCCCTATTGTTCAGAGACAGCTTTTTTTCCCTTAATTTATGTAAAATGACTCTGGGGGGGGAAATGCTGATTAACAGACAGAGGTGCTGTGAGCTCATTGTGTGTTTTGGACTATGATTATGTGTCATCAGCCAGAGATTCAGCTTGGCAGATTAACTGTGTGTGTTTTGAGTACACAACACCCTCTGAAATAGCTTAGTATGAATTCCTGTGCAGGGAGGAGATCACACAGTAGTCAATAACATCGCACTGTAAGCAAATGTATATTACTAGAACATTTCATCTTATCCTAAATTATTCATATTAGGTTTTTTTTTTTCTGGAACAATGATTTCTCCCAGGAGCTGAAGAACCATTTAACCCATTTCCTCACCGTTTCCAAGCTCATTGACACGCTCATTTTCCAAACTGCCCTCGTTTCTCAGGTTTGTTCAAATCATTTTTAGCTCTCAGATCACCTGAAAGAGGGAACATTTGTAAGAATTGTTAGTAGTAATCCATTCTTTATAAGGTCTGTATTTATCCACCATCTCTGTAGTAGAACTCTATACATTTTATCACATAGTTAACAATCATTGAAAACTGTGTTGCGTTGGTATTCGGAGCCTTTTATCTCTGATACCCTAAACTATAATCAATGGTAACCAGCTGCCTGCGATAAAGAAAGTCCATCTGTGTTATTTTGTTATTTAATCATGACTGCAAAGACAAATATATCCACCTTAAAGGACCGGCATGGGAAGGAGAATGTTTAATCAGGCAGGTAACCAAAGGTGAGTGGCAACTCTGGAGGAGCTGCAAAGATCCACTGCTCAGGTAGAGAATCTGACCACATGAAAATGATCAGTTGTGAAATCTGGCCTTTCTGGAAGAGTTTGCAACTGGACAGGTAGGTAAGTGGAAAAAGGACTTCTGGACAGATAAAACAAACCTTAAACCACTTGGAAAATTTGGTTTATGTTGGTAAAAATGCTGTAGATCAACCTAAAAGTTAAATCCACACAGTTAGATGTACCAGTAAAAAAGAACAAATGGGCACAACACTATTCAGAGTTTTATTTGTAAAAGATTATAAAACCTTTTGTCTAACTTTCCAGCTGATGTATGCGAGAGACTTGAAGCTGTAGTTAGAGAAACGGTTTTGCTTCACTTAGAAACTTGTTTTATTTGTTTTGTTTTTTTGCAGATGAGACGGACGCCTCAATTCTCTCCGATGCCAAATGGACACAGATCCTGGCCCCGCCTGCCCACATGCTTTCTCTGAACCCCGCTCTGGCCCACGCAGACATCAGCCCCCGAGAGAGCCCCCTTCCCTTCAAGACGCTTCCTGATTCCTCCAGCACCTCTTCAGGATCTGACCCCAAGAGACAGTCGGGGTCCGAGCCTCCATCCTGGGTAGAGGAGAGGCCGGCGGACGTCCACAGCCCGCCTCTCCCTCAGCCTAACATCGGGAAGCTGGTGGGCGCAGACGACGTCTCGCCTCCACCCGTGACGCCATGCGGTGTCGTGCAAAACGGCTGCCCAGGCAGCCCGCAGCTGGATGGCACAGATATCATTTCTTCTGAGGTCCAGCTGGATAACGAGGTGGAACCTGGAGAGAGACCTTCCTCTGTTGGAGGAGGAGGCTCTCACTTTACATTTGAGATGGGATTAGCACAGGAACAGACGCTCTCTGGGAATACTCCTTCAGATATTTCTGCTGCAAGTCAGAACGGAAAGGAGCCGAAGGAAGAGAACGATACAGCTGTTTTGGAGGACTTTGAACAGGAACAAAGAAGTTTTAAATCAGAAGATCGTGGGGAAAGTGAGAATGGAGGTCTGGTTGTTCAGCCAGAGGAGGAGGACGCAGGTTTGTCTTCTCAGGTCACTGAGAGAGCAGAGGAGAATCAAAGGAAATGTGCTCAGAACGGTCAAAATGAGCAGCAGTGCAGAATAAGAACCCTTCCTAATGGTGTAGAGATGGAGAACGGAAGCATGTTGAAGGTTAAGGAAACGGAGAATAATGAGGAACTCTCTCCCTCTCCCATCCCCTCCAAAGAGGACTCTGTCACCGAAGAGAAAGAAATGGAGGAGAGCAAACAGGAGATCAGTGATGGAGGAGCATTGGGGTCAGGTAGCATCCAACCAAAACTCAACAACAGCCGGCTTCAGCCTGTGAGCGTTCCCTATGGAGGGGCACGGCCCAAGCAGCCAGTCAGCCTCAAACTGCAGATCCCACAGCCGCTGTCGGCTCAGGTCCAGAACCAGCTGGTTCCCTCTGCAGGCACCAAGAACAAGAACACGGAGAGCCACTGTCGAAGAGGCACTCCGACCGAACCTTCGCCCACTGGGGCGGGACAGAATTCGGCCAGCGTGAACGGAGGCGGAGGAACCCACTCTCTGTCGCCGACGGCCTCGGAGAGCCCCGACAACGACCTACAGGCTGGGCAGCAGGGGGCGCTCTGCAGGCAGGCTGCAAGCTCCCTGGGAGAGGTTGCTCCTGTGTGGGTGCCTGACTCCCACGCCCCAGTCTGCATGAAATGCGACGTCAAGTTCACCTTCACCAAGAGGAGGCACCACTGCAGGGCCTGCGGGAAGGTCAGCGCCGCTTTAATGAGGGCGCCATAACTCAGTTAGAGGTGGTGATTATAGCAAAGTGCCCCGTGTTCCAGAGATATATTATAAAAAAAAAAATCCCCTTTCATGATATAGTATTTTTTTATTTTTATTTTTTTTATTTCTTTTCCTATACTGCTCCTCTTAAAACCCAAACTGAAAAATACTACAAACTACTGCTAAGAATTTGCCACCAATAGGCTGATGGAGTCTGATTTATAAAAAACAAATATGTGAATGGTGGCATAAAAAATAAAAACGTTTAGATTCATCGTTTCTAATGGAGGAGATGAATGGGATTAAAAGGCTTTGATAAATAAAGTCTGTCAGTCATTTGCTTGCAGATGCACTCTGTCTGCGTCATTTCTACCCACAAGCCTGTGGCAGGGTGTCTGCTCGGCACATCGCCGTAAATGCAGGATGCGGTCGCTGACACCGCACCGGATAGCCGGGCGGAGTGCTATTTAATTTCCCATGGTGATAAACAAACACTCCTGCCCCTTGTGCTGGGAGGAGCCGGCGCTGCAGTAATAGCAACACCTGCACCGGCAGCTAGAAACGATGGATGCAGAGCAATAATCTCAGAATGCATTTTTATAGTCTTTTCTTGTCTTCTAAGGTTTTCTGTGCAGCGTGTTGCAGCCTGAAGTGTAAGCTGGTCTACATGGACAGGAAGGAGGCCCGTGTCTGTGTCACCTGTCATTCTGCCCTGACCAGTGGTGAGCGCCGTGTACTTGGCTCGTCCCGTCAATGTGTGCCCTGCAGAAGCACTCATACCTCTTGATATTTAAAAAAAAAAAATGTTTCTTAGTTTTAGTTTCTTTTTTTAATTTTTTTGACCAACACAATCTGATTTCAAATTATGAATTAGAAAGGGAAGAAAACCTGCAAACATGCTGGAATCCAAAGCATCTCATCATAGCTCTGGCTGGATATTTTGGATCATTATGCTGCCACTTGCCACTACAGCCCACTTGGGCTGTATAAATGTTCAGGTCAGACTTTTGTTTTTATTAAAAAAAACAAAGCCATTATCATAAGTTTGCTTAAAAAGCCCATCAGACAGCTGCTGCTAATCCAAAACGTTGCTACCTATGCTCTCACTAGCACTAAGAAAGTAAAGCACAGGAGCCCGGTTCTGTCGTCCTGTTGACCTCCTAGACCACTTAGGTCTTCTACTTCCAGCCTCTGTCCACTCAAAACCAAACAAGGAGAAGCAGCATTTAGCTCCTATGTTCCACTTATTTGGAACAAACTCCCAGAAGACTGTAAAACTGCTAAAAGCCTGAGTTCTTTTAAGTCAAAGTTAAAAACCCATTTGTTTAGAGCTGCCTTTGACTGTTGAAATTAAACTGTTAACTGAGGTATTTAAGGTTGTGATCCAGCTGTTTGATTTGTTTTACTACCTGCTTTTATCCTGTTTTTATATTTATGTGCTTTGAGGTGCTGCTTTTATTTTTCTTCTATTTTATTTTTCAATTCATGTAACTTTGCACCAAATAAATAAAATGTACCTTTTCATTAACTGATTTATTTATTCTCTTGCTGTCAGTTCAATCAATAGAGACACCAGCAACTGCAGTCAATCAGAGTCCGAACCCAAATAACCCGGCCGAGTACTGCTCCACCATCCCCCCCCTACAGCAGGCTCAAGCATCGGGGGTGCTCAGCTCACCTCCTCCCACAGTTATGGTCCCTGTGGGGGTCCTGAAGCAGCCTGGCAACGAGAGTAAGTTCTACGCCGGCTTTATTTCTGCCTGTTTCCATGTTTTTTTTTTCTGTCCCAGAGAGATCCTGGCCAGGAACAATGTATTTTATTTACTGCCTTTTAGGCTCTCTCTCGCGGGACCAGAGGAGGGTGTGGTTCGCTGACGGGGTTCTTCCTAACGGAGACGCAGCAGACTCCTCGAAGCCTTCCTCCTCTGGCTCAGTGTCCTCTCAGCCACGGGCCCCATCCACAGGCTCAAATAAATCCTCCACATCCGAGTCCTCAGAGGTGAGTGTGGTCTGAAAAGGATGTGGCCCCCGGCTAACGCTATTAGTTTAGCTCAAGCAGAGCCATTTGGTCCTGTGTGGGTGGATAAAGGGAGCACGTTCTATGGGAATCCAGCTAACTGGCTGTATTATGGTAAATGTGTTGGAACGAGGCGCTGCCTTTGGGTTAAAGAGAATTACAAATGCCACTGCAGTGAGAAGCTTAACACTGAGATGTATTGTGCTCGACTGGGTTAATAATAAGATTATGTACATGTTAAAGTGTGCCTACAGCACAGCCTTTTGCTTTTGTTTGGAGCGGACAGTCACTGAATGCCAACCGTCTGGGTGATTTATGTCGGAATAGTTTCAAATGACTGTCATGGCCTGTTTACGCTCAGCTGGGTGAATCTGAGCGAGGAGTGGCATGATGTCTTCTGCTCTAGGGCAGCTTTGTCAAACCTGACAAATCATCATGACTGACGTTGTGGTAGGTAATCAAATTCTAAAGGATTTCTGGCAAAGCTGACCATGTGAAGGAGGGAGATGACTTTACAGAAACTGGGGAAAGTTGTTTGATCCTAAATGTTTGGATTACATTTTTCTTCCACACTGATTTCATCTGGTAAAAGTCTTTATGGTTCAACTTGTGTTATATGTAGTAGTTTATGCTCTTTGCTGTTTGTACGTAGAGATGGCAGAGATGTTCGGATCCAACATGTTCTCACTGTCTTCATTCGGTGTTTCCTCGATTAAAGAAACGGCAGCTAAATAACTGAAGTTTATGTTAACATCATGTAGAATAGATGATCAGAATCGATCCAAACAAGAATCTCACCTTAAAAATTTCAGACCGATCCCTGCATCACTCCTTTATTTCGTATCTGCACTTCTTTATGGGATTTAAATGGTTTCCAAACCAACCATTCTGCAAAACTTTAAACCAAAACATTTGACAAAGATGAACATTCTCAAATATGCACTTTTTTCTTTTTTTTTTTTTTTGAGTAAAAGAATGAAAAGCAATAAAGTGAATGGGCCCATAAAGAGCCATATAAAGTATTGTCACCTCTGCTTCTCTCTGTAGGTGTTGAAGCTGTGGGTTAAAAAGTTTTTAATTTACAAGAAAGGCAACGTTTATGTTACTTTGATCTCAGCTTTGCTCCGGTCGTTAGATATAATTTTTCATTTTACCTCCCCCCCCCTCCAGGCGGCCCATACCCCCGCTGCGCCGGTGGGCTGCCCTATCGGCAGTTCCCTCAGCCTGATCCCGGAGGACGGGCTCCCTCCCATCCTCATTTCCACCGGAGTCAAAGGAGGTACGGGAGGCCACATCACAGGTGCTTGCCTTCATCCTCACCACTTTGCTGCCTCCTCATTGCTGCTGTCTTTGTGTTTGTTTAGTGTGCTGCTCATGGCCTTCGTATCACCGCTCATGTTTTGACCACTCATTGCCAACAGAGGGTGGGGGGCGTTTTTGCTCACATGAATGCTTAGGCGATGTTAAAATGATGTGTCCTGCTGTTTAACCAGAGACAAGTGTCCGTCTTTGACTCCCTCTTCCTAGAGTCACCCTTCTACCTTACAGAAGCTGCCGTCTGTTTGTATAACTTTATTCTGCTTGTCGTTTCTTCTGCTTCGCTCTAAATCTGTAGATTACGCAGTTGAAGAGAGACCCTCGGAGATCGTCCTCATGCAGCAGCTGGAGGAGGGAGGCCCGGACCCCCTGGTTTTTGTGCTCAATGCTAACCTGCTTGCAATGGTCAAGCTTGTAAACTGTAAGTCGTGTTTGGAGCCCTCTGAATCAGATTTATTCTTGTTTAGAAGACAGCTTTCCTGTTTGGTGATCACTGGTACTGTGGACGGATTTATAGCTCTGTGTAGGGCGATATGGACTCTAGGTAGTAACTCGATATTTTCCATCTGAGCGCTGATGTATGATGTTAATCTTAATGTGTTTTTGTTTTCCTAAAGTAATTATTGAATATAAAATGTCATAAAGTTTATTTTTTTTTTTTTTACAAACTTACGTTGATAAACAGGGAAAAATGTCTGAAAATTAACCAAAATAGATTATCTCAGAAAAATCAATATGGTTTCATCTTATGTCTCTTGTGAAAAATTCTGCTTTAGATGAAGCAGTGAAAGAAACCAACCTTTGAAAAACTAAACGCTTTCATTGAATTATTGTCTGAAGTTATGCTGACTTCATCTGTTTAAAAGCTTATTGTTATTCACAAAATGTAGTCGGCTGCCCTAAAATTTATAGCGTCTTAATTGAAAAAAACAATTTGAAACAGCTGTACGGTGGGGCAGTGGTTAGCGCTGTCGCCTCGCAGCGAGAAGGTTCTGGGTTTGGTCCCAGCCTGGGGTCTTTCTGCATGGAGTTTGCATGTTCTACCCATGTTACTCCGGCTTCCTCCCACAGTCCAAAAACAGGACTGTTAGGTTAATTGGCACCTCTTAATTGTCCTTAGGTGTGAGTGTGTGTGTGCATGGTTGTTCGTCCTTGTGTGTCTGTGTCTTGCCCTGCAACAGACTGGTGTCCTGTCCTGGGTGTACTCCACCTTACGCCCATAGTATGCCGGAGATAACAGAACAAAAGAAACTACAAAAGCACATTTAAAGCTGAGGCAGCATTTGGTTAACAGCACAGAATAGATTAAACATTGAATCTTAAGTATGATGTCTGTCTTTTAGCCTACATTGCTCCTAAATATAAATTATTCAATTGATAAAGTATTTAAATGTTGGATGTAATGAATCCAAAATGAATACATAAGCTAAACTAACTGCTTCTGTTTGCAGATATGAGACGAGTCGGTTAAAAAAAGCCTTAATGTTCAATGGCTCCCAGGAAATGGTAATAAAAGTCACGGCTGAGGAGAAAGGAATCCTATGAAAAACCAAACTGTTTCTTTATCTGTAGCTCTTATATGTTTGGTCATAATACACCCACATTTTAGTCATAATTGCACAGAGCTGCTTCTCCCCCATTCAGCCAGCTGACTGAAAAATAAAGCTTTTATTAAAATGATTCAGCAAGTGGTGTTTGGTTTTTCCAGATAAAATAAATTAGACCATTTCATGCTTGTCTGCCCTCAGTGGACCCACCCACTATCAAATATAACTAGTGAAAATATCTGGATGCCTAAAAGTAAAGCAGTTTGAACAAAATCAGTTAAAAAAGAAAAGGTTGTTTTGGTCCAACTTCAATGTTTTTTAGTGTCTTTCGTCGCGTCATCTGTTTATGCTCCTCTGAGCTTCACAGAGGAAGGCGGTGTAAATTGGAGGTCTAATACGGACCACCTTGGTACTTCTACAGTTGGATATCCGTTGGATCCGTGAGACTGATTAATATAAACTGATGCCCAGGCTAGTCTTTAATAAATGAAACTAGGCAGCACTGACAGTAGAGTGGATATGATTGGGTTTCATCCCCTGCTTCTTGTAATAACCCATCTTAATATTATACATAGTCATCAGACATGATGTTTGCATTTGTTGTTTTTTGGGTTTTTAACTGAAATGTCTAAAATCAAGTTATTTCTAAACCTTATGCGAACACATTTCATGTTAATGTAACTTCGTTGTGTTCTGACCTTCTTTTTCTCTCGACCTTTCAGATGTAAACAGGAAATGCTGGTATGTGACGACTAAAGGCATGCACGCCGTCGGCCAAGCTGAGGTGGTTGTTCTGCTCCAGTGTCTCCCGGATGAGAAGACCATCCCTAAAGACGTCTTCACCCACTTTGTGCAGCTCTACCAAGAGGCTCTAAGTGGTGAGAACTTTGTCCGTTGGTCCATCTCAGACGAAAGCGGCTCTTCTGCGGTTCGAATCGACACACAGCAGCTGTCTGAATGTTTGCTTTGGTTCACTGAGACTACAGGTGTTTACAGTCAAGGCTGGCATCTGTCTGTAGGAGAAAAATAACTCCAGCTTTAGTGTCCTGGTTCTTCTTGTTTTTCTTTTTTTAATTGTTTTTACCTCCATATGCTGCATAGCCAAAACAGCACATATAAGCTGACTTTGATGGCTGGCTCCCCCAGGCTGCTTCCTCTTTCATTTGTGTCAGCTGGAGGAGTGGAGTCATATTGTGAGTGTTGATCCTGATTAAGCCTCTGTCAGTCAGGCCTTGGGAGGAAACGCTGCTTTAGAGGGTTGAAAACCTCTGAGCTTTTGTTTGTCATCTTCTGCCTGAAACCATCATGTCTTAACATGGATCATTACAAACATGAATCCTTTCTCCTTTTTTTTTTTCTTTGACATTCATGTGATTGCTAACCCCAAACAGTGTGTACAGGTCCTTTCTTCTGTTTCCTTCTACATCTCTAACCGCTCCCCTCTCTCTTCTGTCCATAAGGCAACGTGCTGAGCCACCTGAGTCACTCGTTCTTCACACAGAGCTTCCTGGGAAGCAAGGAGCACGGCGGCTTCCTTTACATCAGCCCCTCCTTCCAGTCGCTGCAGGACCTGCTGCTGCCCAATCCACCCTACCTCTTCGGTATCCTCATCCAGAAGTGGGAGACGCCCTGGGCCAAGGTCTTCCCCATCCGCCTCATGCTACGGCTGGGAGCGGAGTACAGATGTAAGCTTATATTAGAGATGATGTTGTTATATTTCAATGTGTGGGGATTTTAATTTGGGGAAAACTGTTTTAATCATCAACATTTTTAACATCCCTTGGAAATAGGAAGTGTGACCTAAAATGTTGACTCATTTTCAGTTTCATTAGAGGTGTATCTTTAAGTCGTCTAAATTAGTGAAATGGGAAGCAGAAGTGGAGTTGCTTTGACTCCAAACAAAGAAAAACAGAAAGTAAAGTGGATGTAATGTGTTTGATGATGGCGCAAACCACAGCATCTCCTGACGATTAGCTCTAAGCATCTAGGGGACGGATTTAAACCAGGGATGTGTCACAACTTTATTTGTTTTCCGCAGCGTCTCATGAATCTAGAGAGCTGGGGAGCATTTTTATCAGAGAGGCTCAGAATCCTCTTTTCATGCTCTGGCCTGCCAGCTCAGAGCTCCGCCTTGCTTCACTTAAGCCTTTATCCTGGATCCTGCGAGTACAGCTGGAATACGTAAAAAAAAAAAGACGCATATTCGACATAAAACTGCTGGAATCACCATAAAATTAATCCACCACACAAATGCCGTCGCCTCTTTAAGGCCTAAACCACAGAAGATGGGCAGGCTGGAGGCTTCCAGATGAACTGCAGACTGACGGCGTTCAGTGTGATCTTTTCCCAGCTGCTGGATGAGATGAAGCTGCAAATAGTAGGTTAAGAAGCTTAAGAGGCAGCAGGAGTCTTCATTTGAAAGTTAGGAGCCTTCTGTCTGAGAAATTATCAGGTCAGCAGAAGAAACACAGATGCTTTTTTTTTTTCCCTTTCGATCTTAAGAAAGAGATGAAATAATCTTTTTGTTGCTTGAATAGGCAGAGATGATGTGCGTCTTGTTTTTTTAACAAACTTTATTTGCTTTTGCAGTTTATCCATGTCCACTGTTCAGCGTTCGCTTCAGGAAACCTCTCTTTGGAGAAACCGGTCACACCATCATGAATCTGCTCGCAGTGAGTTATTTCTTCTCCTCTTTGTCTCTTATTAAAAAAAAAAAACAAAAAAACTTTCTGAAATGTTAATTCACATTAAACTGTTTGTGTTGTAACACTGCTAGCTAGCTGCCAGGGAGAGAGAGAACCTTCTAGATGGCCTACTCGTTCACACTAAGTTATTCGACTTAAATATCCGGTCCGTCTGTTTTTACAGGACTTCCGTAACTATCAGTACACCCTGCCAGTGGTGAAAGGTCTGGTTGTGGACATGGAGGTGAGGAGGACGAGCATCAAGATCCCCAGCAACCGCTACAACGAGGTGAGGCAAAAGGGAACGTTACGGACCGCCGGGTTGCTTTTTGATGAGATTTGAAACTTAACACCATATTTTAAAAATAGAACCCCGAAAAACAGACTTTTTTTTGGTGATCTGCAGCTAACTTTTCCTCTCATTGATTGAACCATAAATTTGAGGCCAACCAGTGTGGCTCAGAAAAACAAACTGTCATAGTGGCCTAGTCAAAGTCTGGACATCAGCCTTGTAGAGTCATTAGCTGAGATTCCAATAACCATCAAATTGCTCCAATTGTAATGAAAAAAAATTAATTTGCTATATGGAAACACTGCAATTTAAAAAAAAAAACAAAACACCTTTTTCAATAAAAGTTTTTATGCCTTGATGAGATGGTTTTTCTGTGGCATCAAAATTCTTGTATTTCACAAGACTGCATTCAAAGCCATTTGTATGCATCACTACTCACACGATCTTCACACCATGTGTTTACATCCTCTGCTGCCATGTTGTTTTCAGAGTTATCGCATAAACAGACGTTTGCTTTTACGTAACGGGCGGAATATCGACAGTCTTGCGAACAAGCGCAGCTACAGTTTGCATTTCGATGCAATTTCTTTTTCATATAGGGCCCGGTTGGTTTGGGCAGCTTTTCACTGCATTTTTTTTTATTTTTTTTTTACACTCTAGTTTCCTTTTTCTGACACATCGCCAGAAAAGTTGAATTTAAAGACATCTGTGAAGGGACTGCTCTGTTTTTGTTATGCTTTTTTACTGTGCAGTCTCTTTTGATTCCATTATTTAAATGCATCGTTGTTTCTTTTTTTTTATCGACTTGGCAACATCTCTGCTAGTTTCCTTCCAGACTGAAACAGATTCACACTGAACATTTATCTGCACTGATGCATCCAGCTACCTTATGGAAAATGTTTGCTCGGTTGTTTGTAATAATAGTAAAACAAGGTTATTTCTCGCATCTGTAGTCCTTCATGAACTGATGCTTAAAAGAGCAAAAATGATGACGGCCATGTTCCTTTTCTACACAAGTTGTGGGTTACTACATCATTCCAATTTATTTTCAGACAAGCATGGAAAAAAAACATGCATATTGACCCAGTTTTTATAGTTGACTAGACTCTGTGATTCATTTTTAATAAGATGTTGCAGCATGAAGCAAAGCGGAGGCACAGAAGGTCCCTGCTCACAGTCAGACATGTACCTCAGTTACAAAACAAGCTGGCATCTTTTACTCGGAGGAAAGCGGCTTTCTCGTTAACACAGCAGCAGGTTCCTCTATAAAGCTTCATGAGTAGGGGTTTATTTGGGGGGGCGGGGCGCACTTTCTTCCACATCCCATCATTTGGATTTTCTAAAACTGAATGACAGACCAGCTGAAGCACTTTCCCAGTTGAAGTTGTCCACAAAATAACAGAGCTAGTCTGTGTTCACGCTGCAGTTGTTTTAACCATTAGGTTTCTTTCATGGTTGTGCCTCAGGTGATGGATTTATGTTCAAGGTTTCGTTTTTTTTTTTTTTTTTTTAATGGTCTTTTAAACATCTAGAAAGAACAAAGAATATATTCAAACATTAATTTAACCAACTACAGAAAATCATTAAAAAGACCAAATAAAAAAAAAAAGAGGGAACTTGGTGAAAAGAAAATATGAGACGGCCTGGTGACCTTTGCCTCCTTTCCCTACTCACATTTCTGGTCTCCCTACTAAAAAACAGCTTTAAAAAGCATCTTTAAAAACAAAAAAAAAATAGCCACACCTCTTCAGTAGCCTGTGATTAAGGCTTAGATCGCCTCTTCAGAATCCAAAGGAAGAACATTCAGAGCGAGATATGGGCAAAAACTTGTCCGGAACTGCTCAACTTTAACATTTCCTCACTTAATAACCTCTATTGCACATATTTGACACACAAGGCAGCCAAGAACAGAGCTGAAAGAAGCCAAAGACTGATGGTTGGATGGCTTAAATTTCATATCACGGCTTATAACGAATCCTTATAAACTCTATATATATATATATATAACGGTATAAAATATGTGAAAGGCTTATGATTTTGAATGTATAGAGATGCAAAACCCTTAGCTTTAAATTTTAAAATTATTATAAAAAGCCAAGGTTATGTACTTTACAGCATTTATTTAGCAGAAAAAAACAGTAGTCATGCTCCAACCCTGCTGTAAGATGGTGCGAATCAGCAGAGATTGACTTTTATATCACAGAACAATTTCAACAGCTGAACAGAAACATCCCACAATTCTCCAATAATTTCAAAATAAATGGATGAATGTTATAAACTTTACTTTAACTAAGATCTTTTATAAAACAGTTGCCAAAAAACTTTTTATAATCCAAAATGGTGCATTATTATTTTCACATCTTTGGGAGATTTCTGTTTTGTAAAATACTTTCAGCAGGCAGGTTCCTCACATGGATCCAGAGTTTTAATCATCTCTTTAAACCCGCTGCAGTCCACTGTATGGAAAGGATCCATCCCTTTGCACATGTACGCTGTGATTTCATTCCAGCACTGGCTCTTCCAGTCTTAAGCCGTACTCTGACAAAGTTAACGCCAGCTGCTGGACAGCAGGGAAAACTTGTTTTTGTTAACCCCCATTTCCTCTAACCGAGCAGGTCTGATGATAGGAAGGTAGAAGCAGCGCCACAGAAATCTGGAAAGTAAATGATAAAGAGCAACATGGAAGGGAGACACGACGTAGTAAATGTTCTTTATTGTTTGGCTCTTTTGTTCGCCTGAATCCCTCCAACCATTAGTGCACCATGTCTGTCATATGACATGTATTGTCATATGCTATGCTATGTATTAGCAGAGTTGTGGTGTTTTTTTTTTCTCTCAGTGGTATCACGTAAATGAAATTAAATTAATGTTCCCACTGAATGCCGATCGCTGATCACTGTTCTCCCTTAAGTTAAAAGTAACACATTCAATGTTTGCAGCTGCTGATATTCAGTTTATCAAGTTAAAAGTAAACAGGCGAGAACAAAAACTGAGGAACGGATGTTACTCTGAGCAATGGGAGCCTTGTTATTTTTTTATGAAATAATCGTTCAGCTCAACAACAAACACTAAACTACTTTTTCTATTTATGTAGAGAATGACCCAGATAGCAGTGCTGAACTTTATCATGTCATTCTCTATATATGTTACCCACATAAAAGCATCGATTTAAAGCGCCACTCGAAAGGACTCATCGTGTGATGTCATCACCAGTTCTGATCTCCGAAGCAGACGCAGCAGGTGTGCTTTTTAAAATTACCAACCTGCTTTGCATTACATCGGAAAGCCCACTTATAATTGTTATACTTTCAATATTTATAGGCTTTATTATGATCAACTATAGTTATGCTCCTTCTGTGTTATCAGAGTAGATTAATGGGTTGGAAAACTTAAAGTTGGTGGATTTAGAGAGTGATGGATAGTTTGTAGCTTCTTTGTTCATAAAATCTTTGTTCATTCTTCCTGGATAAACCACACACAGCGTTAGTGATAATCTATATATTATAAAGTATTTTGAAAAATCAGTTTCCTCCCTAAAAGCTGCTTGTGTTTGGAGCTTCTTTTTTTTCCCGCCTTTTGTCAGACTAGAAACTTCAGTTTTTCGATCTTCCCGGACATCCTCACTTTCTTTTTGCGATTCTGCGCTGTATCCCTGCAGCTGGACGTGGAGGCGATCTGCAGCCCGATACGTTTCTATCTGCGTGGTGTGAATGAATATCAGAGCAGGAAAAAGAGACGAGCTGGGAGAGAGTGGTGCTGGCTGTGGAGTTTGGCTGCTGAACATGCCGACAGATGGGAAGGCGGCAAAGCGAAGAGCCAACCGTCGCTCTGTAGCTT
The DNA here is from genome assembly GCA_034780135.1 of Jordanella pulchra. Classification (NCBI taxonomy): domain Eukaryota; kingdom Metazoa; phylum Chordata; class Actinopteri; order Cyprinodontiformes; family Cyprinodontidae; genus Jordanella; species Jordanella pulchra. The sequence goes on along the minus strand of JAUZNJ010073899.1, from coordinate 8,916 downwards.
GCGGGCGAGCGTTTAACGCAGCGAGTGGTTAAAGCACTCCAGATTTTCAGTTTTATTTCTGATTGGCACAGTCGCTTTTAGGAGAGACAGAAGCAGGATTATTCCAAACAACCTTTCAGTTACTGATATCCAGCACCGTCTGAAACCTTTCCTGCAATCTGTCATCAGTGTGCCTTCTCATTCAAACAGGGATGTGCTCCCAGGAGCCCACTGCAATTAGGCTTAGCCAGAAAGTCACTTTGGATCCTCCCTTCTTTCTTTTTTTTTTTTTTTTTTCTCAGCATACGCACAGTAAAAGCTGCTTGATCAGTCACACTGTAAATCATGTGTCCTTGCAGCTGATGAAGGCCATGAATAAGTCCAACGAACATGTGCTGGCCATGGGGGCGTGCTTCAATGACCGGGCCGACTCCCATTTGGTGTGCGTCCAGAACGATGATGGAAACTATCAGACGCAGGCCATCAGCATCCATCACCAGCCACGGAAAGGTGCAGTCGCACACCGCCTGTCATACGAACGTCCTCTTTATGTTTAGAAAAAACTCCCCATTAACATAGAAGGAAATCTTACTCCTTACTGCTCTCTGTTGTTTTGTTGTTGTTTGTTTCTTCTTTTTTTTTAAATTTAGCTGCTTGGCAACAAGTAACACCTCAGTACTTGTTTTGAGTCTAAACCTTTTTTTTTTTTTTTTAATTATTTCTTCTTTCTCTCTCCTCAGTTACCGGAGCCTGCTTCTTTGTTTTCAGCGGCGCTTTAAAAGCCTCGTCAGGCTTCTTGGCCAAGACCAGCATTGTTGAAGGTGAGAAATTTGGATAGAATAAAAAAAAAAAGACAAAAAAAACACCCTATTGGCTGAAAGGAAGATATCAAACAATCCACACAGGCTTAAATGCAAAGTTGCCTCTCTAACTGTAGTCTTAGTGGGGTTAGAAAGCTTAGTCTTTTTCACAGCTGTGATTACATACAGGAAATGTTCTGCAGATTCTTACAGACGAGTTCATTTGAGACGGATCCATCTGTAGGAAGTGCAGCGACATCATATCTCTGATTGTCCTTATCAGTCTGCTGTCCTGTAAACCAGGGGTCTGCAACCTGCCACTCTGGAGCCACAGTGGCTCTTAATGGTGGTGGAAAATAATAAAACAACGTACTAATGCTTTTGAATGTATTATAACTACAACTCTTACCAGAGATGACTTTAAGAATCATTTTAGAGACTTTGTGTCAATTTTACAAAAAATATCTTTACAATAGCCTTATTCAATCTTTTTGGACTAAAACATTTGTTTGATGAGCAAACCGACACCACAGTAGTTCAGCGTCGATGCATCTATAAACATGTAGCCTATTTTCCTGAATTTACTTTGGGTCTGAAGTTCCTGCGCTGTTTGGCAGAAGTCATGTTAAAGGGATTCAACCTAACAACCAATCGAAACTTTTCCAAGATGGATTTTGTGGATCCTCAGCTCAAAAAGAAAGATAAATAAATAAAAACAAACACAAAAAACACATTAAGTACGAGCGTGAGCTATGAGAACCAGTCCTGTAGTTTTACTACAGGTGGCATAATATCTGTTTAAAGAAGCAAAAATGTGATTTTCTTATTAGCTTTTAAACTGTGGGTGTATCATTTAAAAGAAAACCCTGCTTCCTTTTCAAGAAATGTTTTTGTTCTTTTTAAACCCTTTAAAGCCTAAATGTTGAAATGACTGACAAATTATTATTTTTAAAAGGTACCATTAAACATCCTGACAAATAAAATCAAAACAAACCTTTTTAATAATCTAAAGGCTGGTTAACAAGGAAAGAAAACCAAAAAATGCTTTGAAAATGAGACCTCATGGTTTATATATTTCAGATGAATTCTGCTCCTCATGTCTTTTATTTTTTATTTATTTCATTTCAGAATTTGATTTATCCATTTGATAAACCCCCAGAGGACAGATAATCCCGACATTTTCTGTAATCCTGAGCTATAAAATCATCGCTTCTTCTGAGCATCCAGACCTTTTCTTTAAACATGAAATATTAAAAAAAATGTTGTTTCTGTTGATCTGCTTAAGATGGTGTGATGATCCAGATCACAGCTGAAACCATGGATTCTTTACGGCAAGCCCTGAGGGACATGAAAGACTTCACCATCACCTGTGGTAAGGCCGACCAGGAGGAGAACCCGGAGGTCGTCCACATCCAGTGGACAGAAGACGACCACAACTTCAACAAGGGGTGAGACACCAGAAGGCGGCGTTATGGTCACAGACAGTTAAACTGATAGCTTATATCTGCTGTTAAGTCATTCTGTAGGGAAATTGTGCACAGAGGAGGGATGTGCTTCGACAGTCGCATCCGAGCAAACTAGATCAGTTTTACAGACGTGAAATTTAACCTGCAGAAATGAAGTCTTCAAACAGCAGAATGTTTTATTTTCACAGAATCTAGTTAATCTGACTGATTTTGAGCTCATAAATGCTCAACAAAAACCGCCGGCGCATCAGTGCCTTGCTCAATGGCACTCTGGAGATCAATCACCTCCCACAACATCTGAATTTTTTAATTAGCTGAATCCCACTTTCTTCTTCTCCTTCCTGGAGATTAATGCTTCATCTCATGCTGTGTTTGGAAACAAACTGCAATACGACTTTGTTTGTTTGTTTGTTTCCTCTCAGGGTCATCAGCCCCATTGATGGGAAATCTATGGAGTCCATCACCAGCGTGAAAATCTTCCACGGCTCAGAATTCAAAGCGAACGGCAAAGTCATCCGCTGGACTGAGGTGCAGTCCAGTGCACACTCCTCACACTCTGTTCAGATTACTGCAAATGAAAGAAAATCAGGCCACCAGGCAGATCTCCCAGGACCAAGTGTTCAGCTGATTTAACCTCTATAAACGAAGGCTAAACTGAACTCCGATCAGCAGGGAACATGAAAGCTGTAGATAGAAAAATAAAAAAAATAGATGCAAACATCTGGCTTGTTGCGGAGCAAACGAGTTAAAGGATGATCTAATTTACAGACGACACAATCGGAGGCGTTAAACCTGCAGCAACATTCTGTCTTTGCTTGTTCATCTCCATAGGAAATAAAAAGCGTTTGTTATTCTCTCAGGTGTTCTTCCTTCAGAGCGATGACCAACCCAACGGGCTGAGTGATCCAGCCGACCACAGCCGGCTGGCGGAGAACGTGGCGCGAGCTTTCTGCATGGCTCTGTGTCCACACCTGAAGCTGCTGAAGGAGGACGGCATGGCCAAGCTAGGACTGCGGGTCACTCTGGACTCTGACCAGGTAGGAAGATCAGGTGCATGGATGGAGGGGGGGGGGTGTCTTACTTTGATTTTTTCTAAGTGCATAATCTCATTATATTTAACTACAAAAAGCACAAAACCCATTTGATTCCGGTAATTTACGGTTCTATACACTAAGCATTCATCCTGGCAGTGTTTTGAAGGTCCGCTTTCAGCCTAAATTGAATTCCAGCAGAGCACAATAGGCAGACATCAACAGCTATGGCACCATCTGCTGGCAGTACTGCTGAACTACCAGAAAACCAGATTGTGACTATGAAGAAAAGCTCAACCGTGCTACAATGTCACACTGTAAAGTATCAGCTTGGTGTGGTCAAAGACATGAGCAATTAATCCATTGATTTGTAATATCATCTGTACCTAGACTGTAGCACTAAGAATAAAGCTTTGCTATCACTAGTATCAGTATTAAGTAAGACGTTTACATCGGTGGATCTTGCACTTTCCTTCATTGTTACCACACTCCACTGGGACGTGCTAATAGCTTAGCCACAGTGAGCGACTTACATGTTTATTCCCTGCACACATGCACAGTATTGTACCTCTGCTGTTATTGTAAATGTACAGATGCCCAACAAACTAAGCAAAAACAAAGCTTCAAAGCCTAAGAATGAAAGTGTTTCTAATTTCTGCTAATTATCCAGGAGACATCACCTTAAATGATCATCTCTTCTAAATAAGAATATTTGTTCCTTTTTATTAATAAATGGCTCCTCCGTATTATTGTGATGGGTTGATGAGGCGTCACGCAATGCTAACATATATTAATAGTGTCACTGAATACTGACACCTGCTGGACCTTTAAATCCCTACATGTTGCCTTTTTGACTGTAAATTGACACTGATTCGATGACCAAGAACAATATTATTATTGAACTAATTCTATCTTATATTGTATTATTTCATATCTTTGTTTAATCTGAAAATATTTTTTGTATTTGTAGATTCAATCAATAAATAATGTGAACATTTTAAGCAAATGTTGAATACAGATGTTTATGCACTAGGATTAAAATATTCAAAACAAGTACAATTAAAAACGGTAAACAATGAGTCAATTTAAACTTTATTTAAATTCAGATAAGTCGAGTGATAACAGAGGAACAGGATGAGACGAGGAAATTGAAACTAATATGAGATCAAAATGGTCCTACACACTGGCTGAAATCTTTCTTTTCCCTTGAAACCGCTCCATATTTCTTGAGGAATTTAATAATAAACCACAATAGATCAGGGATTTTTTGGGCAGATGCCTCCTGTTGACAGATGTGGAGCATTTATTGGCATCTCTTTTCAAGTCTATTGAGGTCTAAAAGTAAATCGATTTTTATTCACTGTCATTTTTATTTTATTTTTTCCATTTCCAAAAACTAATCCCAGTCGGTGGAGTTACTGATGTCCCTTCCGCCTCAGTAGTTCATTGACTGTCGGTAATTTTATTAGAGGGTCAATGAACTCCTGATGTCACAGTCATGCCAAACAGTTGCTTAAGAAACATGGCAGCTGAAGGGTGTTTTCTTTTCCTACCATCACAAAAAGAAATGTCTGAAGTCGACTCCACTGGAACTTTCTGTGCATTGATCCTTTTGGCAATAAAAGCTGGATAAAGCAGAAAGTGAATTTGGAAGGAAATAAAAAAACTTAATGACGATATGTTGGAATGAGCCTTAATGCAAGTTAGTGCTGTGAAGGATGGTTGATGCTGTACGCTAAGGATTTTTCCTTTTTCTATAAATTCACTTTTAAGCTTTGAAAGCAGTCCTCTAACCCGGTGTGTCTCTGCACAGGTGGGTTACCTGGCAGGAAGCAACGGCCAGCCTCTCCTGCCGCAGTACCTGAGCGACCTGGACAGCGCTCTGATCCCCGTCATCCACAGCGGGGCTTGTCAGCTGAGCGAGGGCCCTGTGGTGATGGAGCTGGTCTTCTACATCCTTGAGATCATCTCTTAGGAGGCCTCAAAGACTCCCACCCACTTGCAGATTTTCCTTCCTTTTGTTTTTTTTTTTTAAACACCATCTCACAGCCTGTTCCTCCTTTATCTCCCTCCAACCATTCGCGCCTCTAAAAGAACCACAAAACTGTGCCGGGCCGGACCAGGTGGGGTAGCATTCCTCCAGTCGAACCTATGCATCCACCCGCCGTCTGTTTGCAAGCAGATGTGTTTCAGCGTCCATAGAAGCTCTGAGCAGAGTCTGTCCGGACAGCCACACAAGGAAAAACAATGTTAACTAGTCTAAAAATGATCATGGCAGTCAGCTTTTAATAAATAAGTTAAGATTTAAATCTTTAGATGTTCTGCTAAGTCCACCGTGGATCAATCAAAGTAGGAGCTGCTGAATGAATCCAGAACCTGATGGTTAGATCCATCCAATCAAATGCCACCATTGGCCGTTTTCATCTTAACTAATGAAGGTAAAAAGTCATGTTTCCCACATTAACTGTGGACATCTGCAGCTCCTCCACTGTTTCCATGTCAATATTGGCTACTTTCTTAGATTAATACTCTTCTTTCCCAGCCTGTCAGGACTTAGTAGGTTTGCAGTTGTGCCATAGATATTCCAGTTTTCAGTGTTGAACTGCCACATAGAATCTAATAAAACTAGTGGTTGCAACAAACTTCGTAAAGAACTGCAGTCATGCAAACTTCATGTATAAAAAAAAAAAGTTTTCATGGCAGAGTTAGAAGCTATAAAGTGTGGGTGTTCGGACAGAGCGGACTGCTCCTCAGCTTCTCGTCGGACGTCGCTCCACTGTCACTGTGTCAGCCAGAGGCCCGGGAAAGATGCACTCTGGGTAAAACCTGCCTCTGTGTAGCACGGATGCTGTTGCGTTTCCATCGCTTGGATGGATGGGAATCATTGGAGGTGGAGGAAAATGCACGTGAGGTGAAAGGCGTTTAAAGGTATTTGGAGGGTTTTCTTCTTTTTTTATTTTTTTTTTTTTTTTGCACGGTGGTGCTCAGTGCCTGCAGCAAAGAATCACCAAGGGAAGAAGATAAAACATTGGCTTCACTTTCAAGCTTTAGTCAATCAATCACCAAATACTTTCCGTCACTAACGATGGCATAGATGTCTCTATATATTTTTTTCTTTTAAATAGAGATTTCTTCGTTCCGTCCTTATTGTCTGTGGCCTCCAGAGATCACAGTATCGGTCACGTGACATGCGATTACATATTACAGATGTAACACTTAAGAACCCAGCTGTACATAGAGACAAATCAATTTCCTTTTTCTTCAGCAGCATCTCATCTTACAAACAACTGTTAAAAATGTAGAGATATATAAATATATACAGTATATATATATAAAGAGATATAAAAACTAATTGCAGAAGCAGTGCACTGGAGTCTAAGCCATTTACAGGAGTTAAGTTGAGCGACGGAGCGCCGCTGTGTCCTGGAAGGAGGGCTTTTTTGTTTTTTTTTTCTCTCAGATGCAGCCTTCCTGCAGAAACCAGAACTTCACTAACTGACCTGCGGCTGAATGTATTTAGTGTCCCATTTTCTGCGTCCTTCCAAAGCCCTGAAAACAAGGACTCTGCAGCACTTTGGAGACACGTTTTCAGGAGCATCAACTGTTGTGCAGCTATGAGGAGATCAGCTCCGTCTGCTCCTGAACGTGCGTCCTCCAGCAACTCGGACCTACAGATGGAAATCTACGAATGTATTCTTGTTTCTTTTTTGGTTTGTTTGTTTGTTCCTGTCTCCTAATCAAAACAAACAAAAAAAAAAACTGTACAGTGATCATCCTGTGTGGCATTTCCATCTTCTGATTATCGAGGGACAGCTTGAGGGGTTTTTTCAAGGTGTTTGTTTTGGGGTTTAAAAAAAAAAAGTATGAAGTCAGACAATCTGTTGAAAATCTGCAGAAGAGCCAACATTTCAGATTAGAAACCGTTAATTTCTCATTCAGATATTTTAGTAACACGAGTTGAAACCAACACTTCCTGGTTAATTTACTGTGATCGTCCCACAGATGGTGTCACTGTGCCTTCACTGTGCGACGTTCATGTTTTCCTCAAAACTGATTATTTTTTTATGTTCTCGTTTACTGTTGCAATTTATTTGGGCATCATTAAATATGTGCAATATGTTCCCCAAAAAGGTGCAATTTGACTAAAAAAAAAGTAGCATTTTTTTTGTTTCTGTTGTTCAGTTGTGAAAAAAAAAAAAGTTTGTCCAAAACTCTTAAAAACACTGCATGCAAATGGAGACAAAAATCAACTTTTGCATTTTTATGGTAAATGAGTCCAGAAAAATGCACTTGTTCAGTTGTTTACTGGTGTTTTTTTTTTATATATATTTTCAGACAAACTTGTTTTAAATGCCAAATTTCTTCTACATTTTTTTTCTTTTCAAATGTCATGAAATAGGTCTATTTGAAAAAAGCAGCATATGTAAAATAAACCTTATAGAAAAATGAAACAAGTTCTCTTTTTATTCATAAAATCATTTATGCAAAAAAATTAAATGAGTAAGATGATGGGATTTGATGTTACACTGAAGCATGATCATAATATTCCTTCCGTTTTCAACACAGTCCTGGATTTCACCATACATGCCATTTTTGGAGCATTTTAGAAATGTGAACAAGACATTTACCTTATTTTGTAAACCTGACATTATTTTAATGTCTGCAGTCAGGAGAAAAACTGAAATGTTGTGACCAACCTGAGGATTAAGATGAAGCCTCTTAACCAAGAAGTTATCGTTTACTAGCTCATTAGCTTTGTTATGGCTTCATTTATTTTCACTACTAACGACTTTAAAGGGCCAGTTCAGTTAAAATTGACATTTGTGTTGGTCTTATTGATTGATTCTGTCACTACAAACTGAAAAGCTTTCCCTCTTTAGATGCCAACTTGACCTTTTTTATAATCTTTTACTGCAGCAGCATAAACTCAGTGTTTATCTCTTATTTAAAATTCCATGTTAAAAGATAATGATCTTTAGTAAGATCAGTCAGGAACCATTATTTCCTTGCAGAGGTCACGGGTTTTTCTTTTATTTACTTCTATCCTGACTCTTTTTAAGAGAGCTAAAAAACTTTTAGAAAATGAAAATAGTTTAAGATGTTTTTCTATGAATTCATCCTGTTTTGGGTCTCCTCTCGACAAAGCACAAGGTTCCAATCAAAGTCTGGATAGCATTTATGTTTGTGATGGTAGAGCTCTTTGCTAGCAGAAATTAGTTAATTTGCAGAAAATATATTTTATAGATCAATGAGAAACCAAAAAAGTATTGGTCATATTAGCATGATTAATAGAAAGATGCAGTTTTGTAGATTTAGGTATTTTTCTCCTCTTAGCAGCAAGTACAAGATATAGGTCCTTCCTGCTAGATGTTTTTGGCCCAAATTGTGGTGAAAATAAAAAGTAAATCAAAAAAAAAAGTTAAACAATCAAACTTTATGTTTGCCACATAAAAAAATATCTTTGGACACAGCTGTTCTAAGGGCTGTTATCAAGACTCGGGCACCAAAAACCGCTGCAGTTTTGGAAGCTAGTTTTTTTTTTTAGTGTTTTACGGCACTAGTGGCTCGTTTTTCTGACAGTAGGCTGACAGGAAAGGGGTATGAAAGAGGGGGAGAGACATGCGGGAAAGGACCACAAGC
>JAUZNJ010073888.1:0-25205 GCA_034780135.1 Jordanella pulchra | reverse complement strand
TTAATCTATTTTACTCTCTCGTTGTAATAATTTCCATTTAGATCAGGCACCTACTGAGGCAGCTGAGCCTTCCTGGGAGCTTTTCTGATTCTTTGCCCTTCTAAAGTGTCATCTCCTAAGGATGTGCAATGATGTCACCTGAAAGTGTGAAAGCTGAAACCTGACTCTACACATACACTCCTGACGGTCATAGTTTCACTGTCATGTTGCAGGTATATTAAGTTACCAGACTTTGTCCTCTTCTGTGGCTCTATTCCTGCATTGCATGCTAAACAAGCACATTTTCACCTGTTTTGGTACCAGGAAACGTATATGCTGTAGTCCTCAAAAGTTTAAACATCATCGTTAAAATTTCTTGATAGGGTATCTACAGTGCTTTGGGGGTAATTTTATCTGTTTTTTTTTGTTTTTTTTTTTTTTGTTTTGTTTTATTCCTACAACAACTGACTTATCCCGTATAACACAAATGTACAGTATATACGTTCATTAAGCCATTTTTATTCCAGTGCTGAACTTTCGTATTTTAGTTGTGATGTAATCACTCTTCAGAAACATTTGGCTTTATGCTAAGCTGCTTTGACATTGATTTGCTTTCATTGCACTTTCTTCTCTTACATTTCAATTTTGCTCTTGGAAATAAATATAACGGTTATGACCTGTAAGCACAGACTGAAAAGAAAACGGTTATAAAGATAATTCAAGCTAATTTCTTTCCTTCTGTTCTCTGTTTGTTTCATTATCCTCAATCAGTGTCCCCCTACCCAGGAGGCTGTAACTCAGCTACTTTTGCTATAAGGGAAATTAAGGTGGTGGTGGTGGGGGTCTTTATTAAACAAACAGTGAAGAGCTTTGGAGGCCCCTTTGAGGCTTGGAGCTTAAATGGGGAAGCAGCTGAAAGCGCTGTACTTTCTAATGAACTTGAGTGGCCCATAGAAGTGGGGCCCTTTCACAGAAGCCAAGGAGGACAAAGTGTCAAAACAAGCCCAGCTCCTCTTCGTTCAGAGGGGCTAAACGCCGCCTTTTGACTCTGTGGAGTGTGGGCATCTGAACGGGAGGCCACCAAGAGAAAAGAGAGGGAGGCAGAATGTACTTGTTGAAACAATGGCCTCTTAAATCAAGCACCCCTCCTTGCCTCTCTTCTTCTCCTTAGCTCCTCTGCTCCCACCTCCCTAAACCCTCCTTGTATAGCCTTGCCTTCCAATTAGACCAACTCTTGCACAAGAAGTTGAAAACCTCATAAATTGCAGGGCCTCAAAGGAGATGTTTTGGAGTTGTGTCTCTGTTGCATTGTCGCCTCAGTGAAAGGTTTTAGTATTCAGAGGAGATTCCTTTTTGGGCTTCTCAGAACTTTGAATCTGCCACTGAGGGAATTTTGTACCATCATGTCCTCTACATTCGCGGCCTTTTTTCCTCCCATTTTTTTTTTTTCCTTCTGTTCTTCTCCACCCCCTCCATTTCACATCCCTTGCTTCTTTTTCCATTCTTAGCCAAAACTCTTTCTTCTGTTTGTGACCCCTCTATTTCTCCATGCGTGGCTGCTTGCAGGGGCCACAAGAGGAGCTGTGCATGGACAGGCCCAGGCACTTGGTTCCTCCCTCCCTTTCGTTGTTTAGCCATGGATGAAAAGCGGAGACAAATATGTCTGTGGTTCAAAGTCTATCCCAGCAATTACAGTGACTGATTAAAGAGCAGGCCTACACACAAGCAACTATGTATAATACTACAGCTCCCACTCAGTGTTTCATAACAGCACCTTTAGAATAGATTTAAGCTCAAAGCCTCTTAGTGGCCCATGTTGGTTTGAATTTATTTACAGTGCAGTTATCAGGAGTCAATGCCATAAAACCTAACATTTATGATTTGAATTTATTATAAGTAGCAGATTAGAATATTGATAAACTTGCATTAGAAGTAAACCTCACAAGGGATATTTGGACTAAACGAAAAATGCAATTCCTGTATTAATAAAATCTATTCATTTTAAAAAAAATAACTTTTTAATCAATGTAATTAAATTTAGATTTCAGGTGAGCTATGTCATGCTACAAACTCGTATGTATTTTTCAAATTAACATTGAAATATATGTGTATTACAAACCAAATAGCCACAAAAGCCATGCTAGGTGCATTTCCATTAGCTTTGTCCAATGCGCATTTTGAAGAATTGTTAGAAAAGCTTGATGGAAATGGCAAAAATTAGAAAAAAAAAAAAAATTTTTTTGTCTTCTGAAAAAAAAAAGGTTAATGCGCAAAACGTTTATGAAAACACTTTTTCCGAATCGGCTCTGATGCAGTGAACGTTTACCTCCATGACTGATCAGCTGTTTCCACTGTTGGTGTCTTCAGGATGTTTCTATTACGGGCATAAACATAGCTGGAAGCAACATCATCATTACTAGCTGACATCTTAATGTAAGAAGAACTTGCCCGACAGCAGGTGAATTAAAATCTTCCTTCATTACTGAGATTTTTGCTAGATGGCAGCCTCTACTTCCTGTTTATTATAGCCGTATGTGACAATGTAATGTGACTACATTACACTTTGCTTGGTTGATTCACTTTAAACTAACTAGAACCATCACAAATTTGCATTTCTTTTTTTTTCAAACTTTTATAAGTTTGTTTAAAATTCAGATTTAATTTGAATAGAAACACAGCTGGCATAAGCTCTATTGTTAAAGGCTTACTGTGATTTATTTTGGTCTTTTCTTTCACATTTGCAAAACATTTTACATGCAGAAATTCTAAGATACTCATCTAGTATTAATGATTTCTGTTTCTACAGTGAAATGTGATTATTATACCTTATTTTCAGGCAGTTTTCCGTAACTATTGCTTCATTTAGTTTCCTAATCAGTGGAAATCCTGCCACTGATTTGCCTATATCAGGTCTAAATGTTTTAATGAAAACTAAAGTACAACTTAACTCTCATATGGAGACTTGGATAAAGCATCTATGCGAAAAGACAATAAGTACTACTTTTAAAAAGTGGAGGATTTTTCCAGTAGAGTGACTGAGCAGTCATAAGGTGTGTGTTGCCAGTACTAAGCTTTTAAAACTTTGCAGCGAGCCTTATATTTTTCTCTGGAACTCAAGGTTATGGGATTTATACATACATCTCTATATGGAAGCTAATGTAATGAAAGCACAGCTATTTTCTTAGGCATTGCAACAGCTTCTGAAACTAAACACGTTTGGCATGGCTTTGAGTTCTGAATGTTTTGTTATAAACCTGTCGAGCTGGATGTAAATTGGATCAAATGGATCTTGAAAAAGTAAAATAAAAGCACACTTAGGAACATTGTGCAATTCAGTAGAGCAAACGAAGAGTTAGATTTTAGCATTTAAGAGACAATGTTTCATTGTTTAAATGGTGAGGCATCAGGAGACCCAGTGAAAGAAAGGGAAGAATACAAAGCTAAAGAGGACAAATAATGAGTCCTTCTGTGACTTTGCCTCAGGACTGTCATTGCCACTCCCAGAGGCCAGGTTTATTCTTCAAGCTTAAAGGTAAATCTGAACAAAGAAAATTACTTTGACAACATATAATCTCCATTGTCTGTAGCGAATTGAATCTTGCAACACTCAAAAGACAACATTCAGCTGAGAGCATGCATTAATTAGGTCAACATGAATATCCTCTTTTGTTGCTTGGTGCTTGATTTATCAGGTTTCTATTCTAAGAGGCACCTACTTAAGTTATTGCATTGGCCATCTAGAGACGAATCCAGCAATGCTGGGCAATGTCCGCTGCTCCACATCGCCCTAATTTTAATTTATTTTAGAGAACTTGATTTAGATCAGTAGTGGCCCAGAGAGAGCGCTCTTAAACATGCTTACCTCTTATATATTTTTATATATAGGTGACTCTGACAGTAAAATTCCATTTTGAGACGGTTTCTGTAATTAATGAGGGTATTACTGTTTTCTTAAACGCAGTCCTGCACTGCATTAAGACGATGCTTTTACACAATTGGATAGACTTTATCATGACTGCGAATCATGACCTTGTCCAACATTGGTCGGATGAACATGAGGTATAAGTCTGTTTCTGAGGTGGCTTTTTGGCTTTGAAGTAGAAAGCTGCTGTAATGTCTTTCTTCTGTGTTTTTTTTTTTTTCGATTTTCCACAAGAGAATGACCAATTGCTGCTTGTTACTGTTGTCCAGGTGTTGGCATGAAAGTGAGAGAAAATCAGGAGAGCAGTTTAATCATAAACAGCTTTGTAGGCCAGGATGTTTGATTGAATTAGTCTCTTAAAAGGAACTGACCTGCATCTTTTGTCATCTGTAGTCATATATGAGGTTCATTGTAATTTAATGACAGCATCACTTCTCAGTAAAATATCCGACTAATAAGAATAATGCTGGAATTGGACTACTTAAATCATAATCGAAATATATATATTATAAAAATATGAATGGCCAATGTTTTATTTCTTATATTGTAAGGTAAAATGGTTTTCAAAATAATTAATAGATTAAAATATGATGTTTGACTTGGATATGTCTCAAACAGCCTTGCTCATCCAGGGACTTGAGTTTTGACTATTGTTCTTTGTAAAACAGTTCAGTTTGAAAGGAGAGTGTCTGAACATAATCTTGCAACTTATATTCAGTGATACTATGGGTTTTAATTCGGAATAGGCCAGTGTTAGACGTAAATATTTCATTTTCAGATGATTGAATTGTTTCTCTTTCTGTATTTTGGGGTTTATCGCTGTTCTGGAAAGTAAATCTTTACACCAGTCTCAAACCTTTTCAAGAAACTAACATTTTATTTTTCTATTTATCAGTATTTAATTTAGCTTCACCCATTTTCCCATCAACCTTAATCAGCTTCTTTACATCCTGCTATAGAAATTGTCCTCAGAAAATGATGCTACCGCTATTACTTTGTCTACAGCATGTTAAGGGAGTTATTTTTACATCTTTTTCTGTTGTATTAAGATCATAGTGAACCGATTGGGCCACCTTCTGTCATGTTTATGACATACTACTGCCTTCTTTCATGAATGCTTTGTTGTTGCCAATCTTTTACAAAGGCAAGATTTATGGCATGTATTGCTGATGGTTGTCCTCTGAACAGATTAAGCTTCAGAGTTTCTGAGTGGCTCTTTGATGGTTCTCTGATTAATATTCTTGTAGCTCACTCTGCTAGTAAATCTTGTCTTGGTATGTTTTTAGATATGTTGAAATCACTTTTTTTTTAAAAAAACCTGACCAATTGAACAGTGCAGGGGTCTTCTAAAAGGTAATTGGCTGTGCTAGACTTTGCATTGGGGTATTTGAGTAAAGGCGACTTAATAAAATGTAAATTGCGTAATATTAGTTTTTGACCTGTAAGAAACTTTGAAAAGCATCTAAAATTTGCCTTCCAGTTGGCAACTGTTCTTTACTTTGTGTTGTTCTGTCAAACGGATATACAAGTTTTTGGCTGTACCTGGAAAAATGTGACAACGTTTTAAGGCTATGACCAGTTTGCAAAGCTTCATACCAGCATACAATTCAAAGAACAATATAAGTACCTGCCTGAACTTTATTTACACCACACTGTTTGCACTGAACATCAAACTATATCAGATCATAGTGATCACGGGTCTCCTACTTTATAATTTAGTGGCCTTTCTGACTACCTGTCTCTCTGCATGCTGTCTCAGACTGATTGCTCTAACCTTGGCAGCCAGAGATGAATCAGGGACACACTCATAAAGCATAGTTTCCCCTGATGTTACTCATTAACCCAGGAAACTGTGTAGGATTATTGAACAGATCGGTTTAAGAGGCTCAAGGCTTTTTTCCTCCTCCTCCTTTCCTTTTATTATTCACTTGAACAATATGCTTACCTTTAGATTCATATTAAGCTTTCAATAGATTTTTGGAACCCTTCTTTGTCTCCTTGCTATAAACCCAGTTGAGGGTCATTTGTTGCCAGCAATGCAGTAGTTCACTACTGCCTTCACAAGACATACAGAACAAGAAATGAGGTTTAATTTGAGGGAAGGAAAGAAAAGGTCATGACTCACAACTTCCTGATACCAGAGGTGTCTCCCTCATATACCTTCACAGTCAGTCATACAAAATCCTTGACAGGTGTTGGGGCTTAAATGAATCTCTTTCATGCTCCATGCATTTGATTTCCTTCTGTTGTGTATTTTTTTATAGTATGGGTGTATATCCATGTCAGACAGGTGCCAGGCTGCTGTCAAATTGCCCAGCATTGCAGCAGAAGTCAGAAATAAAAAAAAAAAAAGGTTCAGCTGGCGCCTGTAGAGCCTATCATGCTGTACTCCGATATGAGCCCCTGGCACCGTGCCATAAACCCAGTACACACACACACACAGAGCATGGATAACCACTGAACTGACCCTGTTGATTGTAACAAATGCACACATGCACTTCAAAGAATGTATAAAGGCATCTTCCTCTGCTGATTCTCTTCCTCTCTTCTGACACTCTTGAAGCTAGCAGCATCCGCACTGCTGTCTTTCCCTGAGGGTTAAGTTAGACGCTGTCATCAAAGTGATTGGTGCCAGCCGGTGTCTAATTGGATTTAATGTTGGCACTTTGGCTGGGCAAAATTGATTCATGACTAAGACCTGGCAGTGCAGTCGGCTCTGCGTTGCACAGATCGGTTTGCTCTGATGTTTGCTTCCCTCCACTTCCTAACACAGCTGTGGGTATCTGTAAATACACGTAGAATTAGCTGTGTGTTTCAGGTTTTATGGCCCCTTAAAGTCCAGTAAACTTAATCAAAATAGGACTTTCAAGTACTTTACTGACTACTTTTTTTTTGACATTCCACTTTCTGTTTAGCCTGTTACTTGTTTGCTGCTTTAAATGGGAATTTAAGTAATCTCTAGGCCTAAAGGTCGGTGATTGCAGCCGACTTTGAAACTCCATCAAACTTTTTCTTGGCCTCAGGTGTCGAGTATCAGCACCCTGCTCCACCTCCTCCCCTCATGGGCAGGACTTTTTATGAAGACTATTCTTATTCGAGGAGTGTGTACGTTTATTATTACACCCTTCCTTTGGCCTTCTCAAAAAAGCCCTTCCCCTGTATCAGGTGACTTGTTGCCCCTCAGAGGAGGACACAGAGGTCATGTACATTCAAGACGCACAAACACCTGTCTGGCTATTCAGGCAGCATGGAAGTAGCTTTGGAATGCTAACATATCTCCCCCCTGAACTCCTCCTGAACTCCTTTTCGCGTTCAGGAAGCAAGTTATAGTTTTGTAAGTTATAGTTGGGTGGATGGATACTTAAACTTTACCTTTTAATGGCTTCAGCATGAAGCTTCTAGAGTTCTAGACTGTTTAATAATCTATTGAGTGTGTTACATAAGTATTGATATCTCGTCACAATCTTTCATGTTACGACCACGAGCTTGTATACATTTTACTAGGATTTTGTATAGTGAGTGACCAACACAAGGTAGCACATAGATTATCTCTCCCCTCACATTTTTGTAGCTGTTTATTGAATCTTTTCAAATAACAAAATTGAAGATATGGCCCTTGTATGCAACGTGAAGCAGTCGGCAGACTGTTTGTGTAACAGGCTAAAGTTTCTGTCCTGTCAAAATAACTCGACATTAGTAATATTTCAGCTACTGGCAATAAAAGTCAGCACGTTCTTAAGTTAAAAAAAAAAAAAAAAAAAAAAAAAAAAAGGTTGAATTGGGCCTGAAATGTCAATATTTTGTGTGTTCAGTCTTATTTTCCTGCACTGCCTAAACTTTTTCTGGCGAGAGATTCACTAGAACTTCACAGGGTGCCACTGGAAACCTCTTCCACTTCTTTGTGACGGCATCACAGAGTTGATGGACGTTAGAGACCTTGTGCTACACCTTTAGTTTGAGAATGCCATATAGATGCCAGCACCTTTGCTCTCAGTATGGGGGGGCTTTTTGAAGGTGTGTTTGGTTTCATTATCATGTTGGAAGATTGCCCTGTGACCCAATTTCAGAAGACAGAGGATCATACTCAGGCTAAGTATGTTACAATATATTTACTGTAGCTCCCCAGAGCTATTAGCATTCATGACACACCAAAGAATGACTCCCTCACCATCATACTTAACCTTAGACTTGGCTTTGTGCTTCTAACCTGGTTGCTGCTTGATACCAGATGAAGTAGAAACGTATAACTTGGTCTCATCAAACCAAAAGGACATGGGGACTTTTTATAGTTCATGTCATTAGTCTGCTTGTTTTTAGCAAATTGATTGAAGTCTTTATTGTGAATCACCTTCAAAGAAGGTTTGTTCTAGGAATGCAGATCCATAGCATGCAGTGCAAATCAGTTTATTCTGTCTGCTCCCTGTTTTCTCTTCCCTGTGTCATGTGTGGCTTATTGAGGACAATTTGGACATTTCTTTAAGTGCTATACGTTAGTTGGCAGTAAATTGGACTTTAAAACATTTCTGTTGAGTCATTTTGAGGAGGCAGCAAATTTATACCCCTAGACAAGTTTACACGGTGACTACTTTATATCGCGTCAGTCAAGTGTCATAAGTTCAGTATCGTCACATAAAGATATATAATGCAATATTTACAAAAATGTGAAAGTGTACTGGCATTAAATACTACATAAATGGCTTTATTTGTCTTTGGTTCTTTTAGATAAATATTTACTATGATAGCTTAGAAATCTGCAATAGCTGATTACCTGCAGAAGGCCTTGAAGGTATGTTAGAGAAGATAATTTGAAATAAAAAAGATAAAATTTCAATTTAATGAAATTTCTAAAATGCAAAAGGGAAGAACTTTCAAGTTTTTGTATTTGTTTTTCCACATTACTGATGATTTGCTTAACAGCTGGTTGTCCCAACACTAAAAAGAAAAATATAATGTTGTAGACAAATAGAATACATTGGGAAGATTTTCCCCTTTGTAATGTTCTTTAAAATATGTTTTTATATTTTTTTTCCCATGTTGTTATGATTTACTTGAAGTAAAAAATCTTAGCAGTTTTTGTTTAAACCCAAATATTATGGTTTTTTTTCTTTGGAGACTATTTAAGTGGCAATGAAAAACGTTTTTAAATTTGATTAAAACTACATCCAGGAAAAGTCAAGTGCTGATCTTGTGCTCCATATCAGTCAAACAGCTCTTAGCACACAGTTGTGCAACAGAGCCACCATTCAGTGCAAAGACAGGAGCTTGGACTCAACACATGATGCACTTTTGAACCAAGTTAATTCGTTAAAATTCACTTCAAATGTGCCTGCTTATACAAGGGTCATGAACCAGGTAAAAGTTCACAGCAGCAGAACTGGGGAATGAAGAAAATAGTTTTTTAAGTTTGGTGATATTATGTATTTTAAAGTTGAAAATTGAAACGTATAGAAAGATTCAAATAAGAAGTATGGATACAGTGATCTAAAATACATATATTTTCTCTAGGAATTCAGGGCACTGTTCTGCAGGTTTTAGAGGTATCGGCACAGCTGATTTCTATTTATAGCTGATTAACAAGCTTTTCAACAGGCAGAATCAGCTGTGCTGAAGCAGATAGACATTGAAAACCCGTAAGACAGATTATAATGAGTCTTACTGTGGGTCACTTGTGTCTTACAGAGTATTTAAATAACTTGAAAAGCTTTTTAGACTGATAGATATCTGTGATTTGGTTTAATGTGTTCAAAAACTTTTTGTTGAAAGCATGAATGGTTGCTTTTTATGATCTTTTACCCTACTTTGTCAGCAGGCAGTTTCCATCTAAGTTATTTTGTGGGTTTAAACAAATTTCATTAATTAAAAGTTATGTGTTATTTATGTATTTTGCATAGAGTCTTGGTTATTTTGTCTCACTTTAACCAGTAAAATCATACTTTGGAAGATAAAGGGGAAAAAAATGCTATTCGATCAAAAACCACTGAAAAACATGCAGAGTTTTTCAAAGAGTCTCAATTGAAAGGCAGTTTGATCAAGTAAAGAGTTTTAAGCTCCACAACACATTAACAGCCATTTATTCCTCTAATTGATTTTGTGTTTTCTCAGTGTGTCAGTTTGACATTTTCAGATTGCTTATTTTTCAGAGGATGGACTTTTGTCCAACCGCATTCAAGAGCTAAGATTTGTGTCAAATGTTCTTTGTAAAAGGAAAAAAAAACTACTCATTTTTACATGAAAGCAGGTTCATCGACAAATAGACTATAATCCGGACTGAATTTCTTTTATTTCTGTCCCTCAAAGGCGAGCTTCCTTTTCCTGTTGAAATCAGACTCCAGTGGATTTCTGTGCCACTCATGAGTCATGGTGACTTAATGATGTTGTGCCCTGTTTACTGTGTTTACATTGCCCTTGCAGATATTTCCACTCCTTTGGGAGAACGGAGCACTTCTTATCTAAGGAGCAGTGCCACTGGTAAGAAGAGGATTGAGAACCTGAGATGCAGGCAAAGGGGAGGAGTAGGGGGGGAACATCAAAAGGGGGAGATGCTAAATATACTCATCCCTTTTTTGGCTCTCTGTGTGCATCTGTATCTCATAGTGTGGGCTTGATGAGACGAGGTTGAGTGAAGAATGTGTGACTGATTCATTCTGCTGAAAGGTGCTTGACAGAGAAATGCACTTTCTATTTGATGCCTTTTTATGTGGGAATTGATTTCTTATTCAGGTATACAACACAATATCAGCCACAGTGAAATCTTATTTCTATATGCAAACTGATGAGTGAAATCCTAAAATGCA
This sequence comes from Jordanella pulchra, assembly GCA_034780135.1. Taxonomy (NCBI): domain Eukaryota; kingdom Metazoa; phylum Chordata; class Actinopteri; order Cyprinodontiformes; family Cyprinodontidae; genus Jordanella; species Jordanella pulchra. Next base: position 14,510 of record JAUZNJ010073888.1, on the reverse strand, counting down.
AAGTAAAAGATGGGAAGAGAAATAATGCTTTACCTATACATGTAAGGGAGGTACAGTCATATGGGCACTTTCTGTTACATACCTCTTTTTAGGTGTCTTATTACTCCTATTATTACTTATTTTATCAAACTATTAAGCTCTCAAATGCTATTCCTAACCATTGACCATTGATTGAGCTGCATCAATGGTGTTTACACACTAAACAATGTGGAGATCTGGGTTGCATTTTTTTTATTTTGATGAAAAAAACTAAATTCTTACTGCTTCCTTCCTCAGTTGGTGTTTGTCTGCCCTTTAATATGAACATTGGTTCATAGATGAACCTCAAGTTCTTCATTTGTCTAGTACCAAGACCAACAGGCCAGAATGCTGTACTTTGATCGGAGCCTCTGGCCCTTTATTTCATGTCTCATGGTAAGCAACGGCGAGCTGTGGATCTGTAGTTATACCTGACCTCCATTAGTTTGAAGACAAGGTCTTGGATGTTGGATTTATGACCTGATTATGTTCTATACCTTCCAATATTATCATGCCAACTTTTTACGCCACTGAAGGCTCCTGCAGCTTCACTCTGTTTTTGACTTGCTGGAATATGAAACAAAAAAGAAGCTATCGCACATTCCTCTTTTGTTTTTCCTTTTTTTTTAAGCAGCTGGCTGTTTCTTTGCTTTCTTTGCCTAAGCCTTTAGGCTTTTCAGAGGCAGTTTTTTTTGTTTTGTTTTTATCCTCTGTGCCAATTTTTTTTTGGCCCTCGGATCTGTTGAGTCTGATCTTTCCAAAACTCAGGGCTGGACCTAAACACGGCTCCAACCATTGTACCGGCAGTTAATGATTCTGCCCCTCCATTCTCTCTTCAAGTCTCTTTCAGTTCCGCTGCCTCTTTTTATAGAGCCAGGAAATGCCTTTTCCAAATGGATGTAACTTCCAGGTCATTGGATTGGGGGTTAAGGGTCATGGTTGGGTTCTGGCAGCCATAAATGGAATGACTGCGAATTTAAATATTTGTTGAATCATTTTCTTATTTCACTAAAACTTTCAAACACAGATTTTTTTTGTACAGAACAGAAGAGCATGGTTACATGACTTATGTCTGTATCATCTTAACTTTGTGATTTTCTATTTATTCTTGTGCTTGTACACCTCATATTTCTCCTAATTTTTATTTTTTTTTTAAACCATCTCATGGCTTGGGAACAATGACGGCTGTGGCAGATCTGCAGTCCTTCTCACAGTGTCGCATCAGACTCTAGCCAACCCCCTTCACATAAATGTGGCGCACATTTACACATACACACATGCTAAGTACCTGCTGGTTTGCAGTTTATGATGCTGAATCCCCTTCCCTGCCTTGCAAAATACTCTCTAGGTTGCACCCCCACCCTGAGATGACAGGCGGGAAGCGTCCAGCTGGATGGAGCTGTTGTGTTCCTCTCCTGAGGGCTTTGATCTTTTGCCCTTCATCCCCTCAAATCAGTGGCCTCCCTGCCAGCCTGGAAAGGGGCTGCACTGCTGTTTGATTTAGCAGTTTTCTTTTATCCCAAGGAGCACAGGCCAATGTAGGCCTTAGCGTTGGACAGATAGCTGGGTGACAGCTGGGCATAGACAGAGTCTTTCCATATCAGCTGCTCCCCTGTGCATCAACTGCCTGCCTTTCTGGCTTAACTTCCCCTGAGCCAGCACTCACTCTTGGCTCCTCTTAGCTCCATGGCACAGACTTATTGTCTCTAGGGCCGCTTTCGTCTCTGGGGAGCAGAGAGAGAAGGCTGAAGCTTCATCGCTCTCCCCTCCTTTGGTACCCTCTGATCCGGGCCCCATTTTTTTTAGGCTTTAAGACTGACCTGTCAGCTGCTCTCTCTTCCCCAAAGTCAATGCGGCCCGGCCCCCTTAAAGACCCGTCCACATCGGCCTTCTGTTTGAACAGGCCCCACCAAAAGAACCCTTGTGCTTTCCTTTGTGTGCGCATAAATAAGATCAGAGCAAAAGTCCCTGTGCTCTTGTGTCCAGAGACGGGGCCCTGTGAGCTTGGAGGACTAATGCTTCTTGGCAGGCCTATTGATCCCAACACTGCTCGTAGAACGTTCACCAGCTCTTTAACCACCCCGATGTTCTTGCCAAATACAAAAAGCTTACAGTTTCATACATCTATAGCCAGTAGACGTGTATGTATTGATGGTCTTGTGGTTGTACAGAATTTAGTCCAAAACCATTGAATGTAACCCATCGTTTTTCACCCTATGGCAAGTCATTAAAGCAACTTTATTTGTCAATTAGTCTAAAGTAGGTAATTAGACGATTTCCCCTTAGAATCAACTGCAACTGATTTTCTATCTTGGAATATTTCTGGAAAATGAGTGTCAGTCTCAATGTTGTTCATGTTGTTTATCTCCATTACTTGGATAAGATCCGATAACTCAAAATATTATTTAGACACTCTTTAATGGGAATGTTTTAGTCACCTTGACGGCAGTAAAGGAAAGTTTTGAAGAGTGTGGGAGCTTAGGATGATGACTAAAAGCATCAGCTCCATTATCAGATTTTAATTAGTTTATCTGAAAGAATTTGTTGTAAAGTCCATCTAAATGAAGAATACAGCTAAGCTGTTGAAGTAGAAACTGTATTTTATATATTTCCATAATTAATAAAAATATAAAAATGTCTATATACTTTTTGTCATCTAAACTGCATCTAAAACCCTGTTAGAATAGTTTTGCCTCTTATCCCATCCAAACACATCTGCTTGAAGCTAAACCTGTACCATACCATTGGAATCTATCAAACCTCATTGTATCCTTTGCCTCATCCAGGAAAATGTCTTTACAGTCTAAATCAGCCCAGATTTATAGCAGGGCCTGGTCAGAGCAGAGCTCTGCTTAAACAATCGCCTAGGTTGTAACTTAAGAGCCAAATAGTCTTCTGTCTCGGCGTCAGGATAGGTTTTCTTTGAGCTTGAGGCCACCGCTTGTCTGTACATTAAGGGGGTAAATACAGTATATGTTGTAAGGCTTAGGTCCCTTCTTTAGAATGAAAGATGAGGAAGTTAAGGATCACGTTAGAAGAAACAATTGAAATAATTTTAAACAGACGTTATATAGTTTAAATTGGAATGTGAAAGTGTTTGCACTATTAGAAAGTTTTACTTTAGATATATCTGTGTTGTCCTTTGTTGTAGTCCTTTAATTACCTCAAATATTTTTGCAGTTTTAATTTGCACTGTGTCCCTTCTTATTTTCACATGTTTTATTCAAATTGACTTTTAATAGTGGACAATAGAAATGTTCCCTTGCTCCTTTGTTGCAACAAAACGTTCACAGAAAACAAAATTAAAAAGCTTTCACAGAAAATGCCTCAAACATATTCCCAATTTCATCCTTTTTTAAAAAAAAAAAGACAACCGTGCACATAAAGTGATTGAAATAATGTTCACATGAACATCCAGGGTGTTTTGTTAAACTCAGTAAAGTCATTAGATGTTATATTTATGTACATCTTTTATAGTTCACCTCATAGTCCCTCTAGTCATGATTATAACATGCGTGCTCATATATCTAGAGCCATTGTGACGTGTGTCTTAATTTCATCAAGATATAACGGGAAGCTGGTTGCTATTTTTTAAAGTGGGAACGCAAAGTATTCCAGATAACATTCACATCTTAACAGGAAGAGGCCAACTTATCGAATGCTCCTAAAAAGAAAAATAAATACATATATATAAAATTGACACTGGCAAACAAATTTCACTTTGCAAATAACAAAAATGCAAACTGCCTTAATACCAGTCCTTATTTTGCTGCCAGCAGTTATTTTAGTGTTTATGTTCTTTTATAAAGATACTTCAAGGCTCTTTCAAGTTATAAGGACTGATGTGAAAGGCCTTCATAGGATACCAGCCAAAAGTTGTTATCAAAGTGATATTGAAGATGCTAAGCGATAGAGACATTTCAAATGAAAACTGCTTTCTACTTCACAATGCCAGGAGTAACTTTTCTCTTTAATTATTTGTTAAGAAAGACTCAACGTGTCTTTTGGTGAGTTAAGTCACCTTTAGCTGCCTCTTTAATTCTTTTAAACTCTACTACTTGTCCCTTGCTTCTAATCAATCATCACGCCTCCTTTTCCTTTCCTACATTCTGTTTTCCCTCATCTCCTTTCTGTGGGTTAGTTTTTCTTTTTTTTTTTTTTTTGTTCCACCCCCTTCTGTACCTCCATAGTAATGAATAGGGGAAGCTGCTGGTGTTTGTGGGGGTTCAGTTAAAAAAAGGATAACTGAGTGAGATGCAGAAAGAAATAAGCTCACAAAGAAGAGAAAGCATTCTGCTAGTATTTCTTAAACACGTCGAACTTTGATCCAGGCCTCCTGGGGGCTTTTGTCTGGAACCTGACAATCCCCGCTGGGTATTCTTAGAACTGCATAAAAAGCAACAGGGGTCTGAAGGAAATATATGTAACCATTTGCCAAAAAAAAGAAAAATAACACTAAAGCACCTTTTTTTTTCTTAATATGGTTACTGTGCGATGAACTCAAATTACATTTAAATTTGGTGAAAGTCAAATCTAATATCTTAAATGACAGAAACATGTTGGTTTTTAAAGATGTCTGTCCGTCTGACTGACTGATTCCGAACTGTATCTGTTTTACTTCAAAGGATCTCATTCTTAATCACACATGCATGTGATAATATATAAATTAAGATTTGCACCAACTGAACAGCTCACGGTGTGACAAAAATCCACCTGTCCTTAGTTATAACTGGTATTAAACATGCTGACTATGGATAGCTATGGCTTGGAGATCCTGAGCTTCTTGGAGGGTCATTTTTGCACTGTTGGGTTTAGTTTGATACAACACTATATTGCCAAAATTATTTGCTCACCAATCCACATAATTAAAATCATATGTTCCTATTATTTTCATGGTCACAGGTGTATAAACTGAAGAACCTAAGCAAAACTTTCCTTTAAAGATTGTGAAAGAATGGGTTGCTCTAAGGAGCTTTGAGAAATCAAATGTGGTACTAGATTCATTAAATGCTCTCCTAAATAATTCAAACTCAGTTGTATTATTACTAAATAGAAGCAGCTGGAATTAATAGCAGTTCAGCCATAAAGTGATAAGCTAGATAAATTAAACTAAAATAAGCTACAGAGCAGGGGCAGTGGGTGGTGATGCTCATATGCACAGAGGTCATCGATGTTCTGCAGAGTCAGTTGCTACAGACTTCTAAACTTTATTTGGACTTCAGATAAGTTCAGGAAAAGTGAGTGGAAAGCTTCTGGTGTCCATGCCCGAGTAGCTGTATCCAAACTATACATCAACAACTAGAATGCAAAGCATCAGATTCAGTGGTTTTAAATATATAGACCTGAGGGCAGTTTAGATGCATTCTTTTGAATGACAAATTGTTATCCAACAGTCAAGGCTGGTAAGTCAAGACATGGTAATATGCAAGGTCTATATTTGCTTTCAACCGTCTGATTTTATGTTTTTGTTTTTTTTTTAATTCCGATTTCACTTTTCTCTTCTACAAAACACAATATATGGAGTAACAAGAACTGTTGATACCCCACTAAATATATATATTTTTTTTATCAAAGTAAATTTTAAATTTGTGTTACAAAATCTTTTCAAAACAATAGTCAGTGACCGGAGCAAATGCAGTTTGATTGAATGGAATGCTAGAAGAAGCAAACATCTAATTTGAACTAACTCTGCCGGTTGCACTGCATTTCATTTATTTGACTTTTTAACTTCCATGGTTTGTATTTGTAAAGAAAATCTAGTAAAGTCCAAATATTTTTCTTCCTCTAAACAATTATTCATTATTTAGTTTCAGTAACATAAAACCCATTTGTAGCTGTAACATGAAATATGTGGAGAACTATTTGGGTATGCATAATTTTGCATGACAATAAAGAGCTTTATTTAGCTCCCTTCATTGAAAGTTATGCAAGAATACAAAAATGCATTTGTTTCATTCCAAAGCAGCAGTGCACTTGTTTTTATATTATAAAATCTGAGTGTTTGGATAGATACGAACAGCACTTTTTGTATTCTAGCAATCACTGAGGTTCTCAACTTGTTGGAAATAAGAACAAAAAAGAATCGGCATACGGTTCTAAAAGCTCTAGCCTTGGATCTTTATTCCGTGTGGGCCCCCTTTTACTTGATGGTGGAAAAATCTACATTGATGAATGAAGTTGCTCTACTTTGTTGCATAAGTTTAGCATAGAGAAACCTTGCCTACACAAAACAATGTTCTCATAAAACTAATGAAGAAATATTGTTATCTCAGCGCAGTTGCAGGTGATGTTTTGTTGTGGCAAGAATAAGATTGATGATGTTTGTTTTGTCCCAGTTCAGACCTAGAAGGCTTTTACATCTTCATGGAAGAAAAAGGGAGGAAGTATTACACTGTGAAGGAACTTGGCTGTTGATTTCTCTAATCTTCTTTCTGTCTGTGTTTTTCTCATACTGACATCTGAAGAGGAAAAAAAGATGCATTAAGAAAGTGGTAATGCAGAAAGCGGCACTGCTGTTAACTGGAGCTCAAGTTCATAATGGTTGAGGAGCACAGGATAGTGGTGTGGTAACGGGTGGGAGATGGGATCGGGGGGAGGGGTAAGGAGGAGCAGTAATTAAAGGGCTTTTGGAGATCGGCCCCTGTTCTCTCTTACATGCTTTGCACACCCTCCCCCGTCCCCATAATCCCCACAGGAATAAACAAATTGGTCTTTTCAGTCTGCAAACTGGACATGGGGGCTCTTGTAATGGGATAGACTTGATTTATACATGTGTCTCCTGCAAAAGATGATGCGAGTGTGAGATGTGAGAGAGAGAACATGTGTCACAGAACCACTTATGGGTAAGGTGTGTGTGTGTGTATGTGTGTGTGTGTGTGTGGGGGGGGGGCTGTGTGTGTGTGTGTGTGTTTACCACTAGCGCTGTAATTGTCTAATTGCTCTCAGCTCAGTGGTAAAGTGTGTGGACAGCTAAAGATAATCTAGCCTTATTTGCCTAATCCACATTAAACCAGATTACAGTATGATACCTTTTAAACAGCTGAGCACCTCACAGCTTTCTTCACAAACAGACTTTTGACGAAATGTAAAAAAAAATCATATGGCGTTATTCTCTTTATTTTCCCTTTAATATATTTTTTAGATGGATGGTGGATCTTTAAAATGTAGTTTGACTTTGAAATATCTGCAATTTCTGCAGGAAAGATTTAGATCTTCAACTGATAAAAGACGTATCTTTTTAAAAGCCTACACACGGACTAGTAGTTTGGTCTCTCTGTCCTGCATTATAAAGCTGACATGATAGAAGAAGTGGGACTGAAGATTCAAAAACCTAATTTAGATACAATGCAGTCAAAACAAGAAAAAAAACATTTCTTTATTTCAGGCCTTGCTCATCAGAAATATTTCCCCACGTAAGAAACACTCTTAAATAGGCTCGTTTCACAATCTTTTTCTGTTGTTGGTGTTTAAAACTAAGCCATAAATACAGAAGAGGGTAAAAAACATTTTTAGACTTAGATTGAATCAATTTCTTAGTCGTGACACATTAATATTTTGCAATATTTATAAAAATCCTTTAACATAAAATTTAATGAATATTAATTTTATTCGATTCAAAAATACTTTATTGCAAAGGGAAACTAAATGTTGTGGTAACCCATTAGTAAGTCATTAGTTTTGTTTTGTTATATCACCAATATTGAATTAAACCTTATGGGGATATATATTGATATTGAAATGTTGTTCAGCTCTACATTCGCCTTATATGCAATACCCTTTTTTCTTTTATATTGCCAAATGTACACTTATGTCGATTTTTTTTTTTTTTTTTTTTTTTTTTTTTTTCCTTACATCCTCAGCTGCTTCCAATCTAAATCTCTCTGGTTATACCTAATTTTTTCAAATGTCTTAATCAAAATCTTAGAAGGACTGTAATTGACCAATAAATGTAAAGAAAGATCTAAAGGAAATGAATCTGAATCCTCATCCTAAATCTTTAATGGGTTTTACTGACTATGTTAGTCTTAAATTTAATGTGGATGAGATATTCTGCTGTTTTAAGATGGTATTCTAAGGTTGCTGCTGATAACTGCCTTGATGTGTGTGTTTTGGTGCAGGTTGAGGCATTAACTGAATTCAGACTTTCCTCTTCTACATATCAAGCCTGCCTTTATTGTTATCAGTCTTGGAAAAAAGTACCCTTCTCTTCTTCTTCAGTCCCTCCATCTCTACTTCTATGGTCCTTTGCTCAGCTTGAGATGGGTTTGATCATACCACACAACTAATGCTTTACTCTGTTTAAACGTTGCAGGTTTTCTTTTACCTTTCCTGTCCAACTGTATTTTTCTTCTGTAGATTAACTGAAGCCCCGTTAAAAATAGTGTGGCTGCTTCCCCTGCAGATCTGATGAAGGTTTATAGCTTTTCATAGGTCAGATAAAGTCACGTTTTTTAATAGACTGTAGAGACAGAGATTTTTTTCACTTGCACACCGAAGCTGGCATCCTGTTGTAAATTGCAACTCTTTGTCTCCAAGCCACATTTGGTTTAAAAAAAAAAGGAAAAAAAAATCCTCTGGAAAACCTTATCAGAGAGGAAATGGCATAATCTCAGAAAGAAGGCAAGTTTGGATACGTCACCGTCCTCGTATTACTGCCTTCACAGCTGGCATCCTCCTCTGTTCAGCTCCTCCAGATGCTGTGACATTGAATTACTCTCATTTCTGAGCTCATTGTTAAATTATCAAAAGATTTCTTTGGTAAAATATACAAACGTCCTTGTTAGTCACTTCCTCTATTACCTAAAAATGGGGAGGATGGGAGCTGGTAGTACAAAAGGAGAAGAATAAAAAGAAATACACTGAATTTGCTCTCATCCTTTAATCAAAGTCTAGAATATTCCATTAGTGACAATATGTTTCCCTCTTGCTGCTACTCTTTCTGCTTCCTATTTAATATCTTTCCAAAAACAAAAGAGTTTGCAACTCTTTCAGGCATTCTGGTTTTCATTTAATCTTTTGAATAAACTTAATCTCTGAGGATATGCTTGGAAAGAAAGCATTGTTGGTTTGTTTTGTTTTAAACAGTGAGCTGATTTTAGTTTGACTTTTGAGGACAGTTTGATGGTTTCACACCCATTTAAAATTAAATGTTACTACATTTAAACACTCACTGTAGTCCCGGTGACTGTCAGGGTAAGTTGATTAACTAAAGCCATGTTTAAGTAAACCGTTCAGGTGGCCTCAAAGCATGCCGCTGGGCGCCGCTGGGCGCCGCTGGGCAGCGCTGTCAATGATTTACTAACAAAGTTCTTTAATCATCAAAGGTTTTACTCCTTTGACATTTTTGGAGGTCATGTTACTTTTTTTTATCCAAGCCGTAATTCTTTGTCATTGTTATATATTTGATGTCTAGAAGTAGAATTAAGAGTTTTTTATTTATTTTTTTTATTTCTAGCCATAAGTGAAGGTAACAATTTCCCTTGTGAAATTATTTTTGGTATGTTCACCTCACTGAAGATGGTATAGAAGCTCTTTTGTAAACTTTTTGTGCATCTCCTTTAACTTAACGGGTCTGAGCAAGTCTAACACTACGGTCAACTTCAGGCAGCTTTTTTTTTCTGCCATTTTTAAAATCCACTCTTATCAACCTTCCTGTGTGGCATTTTCGAATGAATGTTTGTGTCAAAGTGGCAGGATCTCAGTGTTGCAGTCTAGAAGGGTAAAGCTGTCGTTTGGTTTTATGAAAATGAAGCTGTAGAGGAAGGAAGAAGGGAATCAGCGGCACATTGAGAGAGACAATAGATTTTTTTTTTTTTTTTTTTTTTTGCTGAAGATAAATCAGGATTCAGTCCATTTTTCACTCTGTTAGTGGATTTTTTTTTACCCCAGAGATGGATGGTCTCATTCAAAAACACCAGAATAGTTATTCAGATTTAAGACTCGTTGGTGAAGAAAAATAAACATATGCCAAGTTCCCAAATAGGTTGCATTGCCAAGTCATACAACAGGATCTGAATGCATATTTTTCAAGCAATCAACCCACCCCAACCCATAAAAACAAAACAATAAAAAAAAACCATACACATTTCTACAGGTCATGAAATCCAATGCCCTTACCACTGGAATATTATTGACAGGATTTTTCATTTTTCGTGCAAAAAGACTTGCACCTAATTTTATTTCCTTATATATTAGTTTCCAAGTGATTATTGAGCAGAATATTTCTCTTTATTAAAATTTACCAACGTACTTTTTTATTGATTTTCAATTGTCTGTTCCCTCAGATTAAACTTGCACTCAACTGTTTCACGAAAAATCCACTCGTATCCTATGCTTTTAAGATTGATACCTTAACACAAGAGTTGGGTGGGTTTTCCATTTAGTTTCTATAACATGATTATCCGAATGTCTCCTTAATGAGACAAGTTATAGTTCTCTTTAAGGCAGCTGACTGGCACTGCAGAGAGGATGATTAATAATAAACAGTACGTCCAGTTATGGAAGCCTTATGGAACAGATAGATAATCTGCAATAAAGTGTCCCTTTATTGCATCATTTTGGTGCAGCTCTATCATATTCCTATTTCAAATAAATATTGCATTAAACTTTTTTAAAAACATTAATGATTGTGGTATTATTCCTATTCCTTCTCATTTGATTTTTTTACTTATTTATTTGTGTATTTATGCAGCCAGAATCTTCACAAATCTCTCCACTTTCTATAAAGTAGTGCGCTCTGTTTCCTTAATACTGATGAAAGTAATGAATCCGTCACACTGGTGTCTCACATGGGTTATTTGGTGCGTGGGGGCAGGATGTTAGATCTGAGCTGCATCAGGATTGATGTCTTTATACTCTGAAATGCCGCGGGCTAAATTAACACTCATTGAGTTACATCCAGATTTTCCTTTTATGAGAGTCTAAAATAGAAGTGTGTTATTGCAAGGAGAATTGAAACAATAGATAATGGTTTGGGACTCAAAAGCAACCATAAACACTATCCTAATTGTTCTTCGTAGCTTTCAAGTTGATCAAGGTGGGCAGCTTAACTAGAAAATTATTTTATAATTCAGTGATTGCAGCGTCTACAAATTAGACTTTGCTGAGTGTCATGTTTCCACCTCCTTCTGCTGCTGATGATCTATTAAGAGTTATTATGCCAGAAGATGATTGTTTCTCAGCCATAGGGAACGCATTATGCTGTCTTTGATGCAACTAAAAGTATTGCACACTAGCAAATTTTTTTTTTTTTTTTTTTTTTTGCGATCTCTTCAGTTTGAGGCTTTATTATTAAAACAGAAAAAAGCAGAGTCAGTTGTTTTTGATCTTACTTGTGGAGAGGCTAAAGAAAAAAAAAAAAAGCAGTACATCTCATGTTTAATTGTCCTTGTGGATTATTGCAGCATACACCAGTACGTACTTTAGGGGACACAAGCTCATGCGACAGCCTTATTTGCTGCCACTTAACAACATAAGCTGCACAGCCTCCTTCTCATTTATTGGGATCCTCGTTAAACATTAATGGTTTTATGCAGTAGTATAATCTCATGCTGAAGATTCCACATAAACCACTTTTTTGTTTTTGTTTTGGGATTTTTTGTTGGGGCTAGAGAAATGGGTGAAAGGATATATTGCCTTCTTAAACTTGTGCCCCCATGTAGACTTGTCCTGTCTAAAATCAGAGGAATAAGTAGAATTTTAAAACCAGCTGTAGATGATAAATGGGCCAGGACCCAAGTTTATCTATGAGGATTTTTTTAGATAGGTGCAAAATAAAGATCTCCTGCAGAGAACTGCAGCCAGCAGTGGCATCTCAGGGTAAGAAAGTCTTCATAACAACGATTTCTTTTAAGCTCCCATTAAACATCTTTTCTAGGGGGTGCCAATTATACCAGAGGATGCTGCATGATTATTTATTTTTATTTTCTCTGAAATCTGAGAGTTGTGCAGCATAGCAACCAAACAAGATGCTTCAGAGATGGTCTATAATTAGCTAAAGTGAAACTGTACCTTCTCATCCTACACACACATTGAAACATTTGAAAATAAGTATGATTAGTGGGAGTTTGGACTTGGTTTCTTGTTAAAATGTTGTTAAAGTACTAAGCATTTATTTGTAGTTTCTTACAGAAAGAGAGAAAATGGCTACCATTACAGAAGTTATAAATTAAATGATTTTAACACATTTAATTAAAAAAATCAAGATGTCAAACAAACAAAAATTAAGTTTAGTACAAGTTATTGCATCTTATATGTGTATATGTCTATCGATTTTTGAGTTGTAAGTGTATATATTTAAGTCGAGATTCTAAGCATTGTAAGCATCACTTCATATTGTGGCTCTATCCTTTTTCTCTTATCTCCTACTTCAAACAGATATTTAGTCTCCATTGACTTCCTCTGCATAATTCCCAAGATGACTCATCCTCCTGCCCCTGGAATCCTTCTTCATGAGGAAATGCTTTCTTCACATTTCTCTCTTTTTATGTTTTTTTTTTTTTTTTTTTTTGGTAATGCTTGTCAAGGTGAAAGTCCCCTCTGGGGCTTGACGTACAAAATAGTTCCTTGCAATGGTAGGTGGGGAAGATTTATAGCGTATTCATTCTCCAAGAGGAGTAACAACATCTTTAGTGGGGCTAAGGCTGGCAGGAGGTGTACTGTGGCACCACTAAGGAGAATTTGGCCCTTCTTGACTGTTTTGTAAGCATTTGACAGGTGAAATAGTGTGGGAACTGTAGGGAGTGTTGCTTTAAAACGCTTTTTGTTGCACTTGTCGGGGATGTAGAGGTGCCGCATGAATGCTCAATAGCTCTGTAGGAGCCACTGGTGAATGGTTGAGGGGGGAAAATGGCGACCCGAGATTGTTTCTTAGGCTTCTTCCGCATGGAATCTGTCCACATCTCTTCTTTCCAGTGATGACTCCCACAGAGGATAGCAGAACCATTTTCTTTTTCTTTTTTTTCTTTCTTTCAAATCTGATAGGACTGAGTCATATTTTCCCTGTCTCTCAGTTTGAGCCAACTGGACATCGTATGAACCTGCCATCAGAACAGCTTGCTCAGAAACACTTTCTGCCGAGGGAATAAATGTCCTGTGAACTGTATTATAGTGACATAAAGCTGTCTTACTGTCAAAAACACTTTTCTTTCTTCCCAGTCTAGTGAAATATAGATACTGTTGTTGCTTAGGGTACACCAATTTGCATTTAGCTGCAAATTTGCTCCTAACCACTACGCTACCAATCAGTTTTCTTCACCCATCATGAGTTTGGTTTAAGCCCTTTTAGGCAGGGAAAATAGTTGTGTTGATACACAATGATGGAGTGTGTCACCCATCTAAGCATATGGAGGGTACATGGTGCCCTGAGAACAATGGGAAGTGCTCTCTTGTTGGTTTTCATTTTTAATCAAAATTATCTTCTTGCATAATTGGAATATGAGAAAGTTTTGATGCTGTCAAACGCTGATATGAATACATTTACAGATTCTGCTATAAAGTAGAGGATGCAAGTTAAATTGAAACTGTAGAAGAATATGAATTCTAAAAGGAAGTCATGGATGGGTGAAGTAATGTAGGTTTTACAGGAATAGCTTTTGGTTGTCTTTTTTTAGGCTGAAAAGGCTAAGGTAGAGTGAAGCAGGGAAAGGGATTGCTTAGAGCCACTGCCTGGCGAGGGCCATTGTTCATCCTTCCCTTTAGAGCTGAAGGACACAGGAGAGTTTCACACGCCACTCCAAGGCATCCTGCTGGGCAGCCCCGGAAGGGGGCTATTGCAGCCGGTAAAGCAGGCCTGGCCATAGGGATAAATTACTCTCAATGGAGGGGTCTGTGTTTGGAGTTTTCTTCTTTTTTTCTAAAAGGAGCCAGAGAGGGAAAGAATTCAACCCCAACCACAGGTTGTCCGCTTCATTTCTGGAAAGCTATGTCTTCCAAGTCACCAGTTTACCGTCTCTCCACCCCCAATTCCCTGAAAGCCTCTCCTCTCCCACCATCACTGGTATGCTTTGGGGTTTTTAATGTTATGTAGGGATGATGGTGGCTGTCTTGCAGAGTTTCATAACCTAAGAATGGGAATTTATTATTACTTTTTTTTTGGAAAATAGTATTTTAAGAAATCTCTCAAAATTGGTATTATTTTAAAATGTGCCTTCAAGAGGATAGTCACTTTAAAAAATGTCTTTCCACAAATCACAGATGAGGCTTTTTTAATAGTTAGTGCTAGCTCTTTTCTTTTGGCTTTTTTGGCCCATTTCAGTTTTGTTTTTTATGAAATGCCAGTAATTTTATATATATTTAGTTTTACATTTGAAAGCAACAAGAAAAGTCGAGAACAAATAAGAATATTTGCAGGCTTTTTATTAGATGTTCAATCCAAGAGATTGGATAAAGGAGTTGCAAGATTGTTTAGTCACCAAAAAATAAATCCATCCATCCATCCATCCATCCATCCATCCATCCATCCATCCATCCATCCATCCATCCATCCATCCATC
>JAUZNJ010073877.1:0-25207 GCA_034780135.1 Jordanella pulchra | reverse complement strand
TGACTTGTTTGAACCTTAGTAATTTAATTTGTACTGCACCTTCTTACATTTATTAGTCATTTTCTTTTGTTTCAATTGGGTTATGTTGTACTGTGTTTTGGTTCTGTGAAACCCTTTTTTGTAATAAATCACCTATTTTATTTAATTCCTTTTCTGGACATTTTTATGTTACCGCCCCTGGACCCCTAGACCTTGGGGGTGCGTAACATAAGGCCAGATTGTGAAATAGCAACCATGTAAGTACAATCACCAGAACTAAAGGTACCTGAGCTGAAGAGCAAGGTTACTGAAGTGAGGAGATTAGACAACTGACAATGGTAAACATGGAATACCTGAGGGAAAATTAAACAGCAAAACCAAATATAGAAAAAGCAAAAATAACTTCAAACATAATATCCCAAAAAGAGAAATTGAACAAAAGCACTGATAAAGGTTATATATTGGAAGCAGCTGTAAATACTTGTACTTTATTATATCAAAGACTATAAACAAATTTGAAGATGAAATTTATTTTAACTAATAAAATTTCTAGTGAAAATGACAGGATATAGTGCAATGGGAAAAACAAGAATGGATGCACAATACATACACAATTTCATTCAACACTGATGTCATCAAATAAAAAAAAAACTTTTTCCCCTTGTCAGTTATTGAAACTTTCCCTTGCTCCATGATGTGTGGAACATAATTATACAATGAAACTACATCACCTGGTCTTTGCAGACTCTACCAGAGTGGAACATTACCTCAATCAATGTCAATTATTCCAGTCTCCATTATTGCACCCACAGGAATGGGCAGAATTTTAATCCTCACTCTGTGGCTACTTTATCTGCATGAGACTTAGGCTTTTTGTCATGATTAGAACAGCAGTGAACATTTTGTCTAACGGTGTACAACAAGTAGTGGGGGGCAGACATAGTATGGTGAGGAATTTGTCCTTTAGTAGACGGCGACAATGGAGACACCTTTACCTATACTACCTTTATATGTACTTTGTGAGGGTGTAGTTTATGTTAAAAAATAAATGATAGGAACATTTTCTCAACTTTTCATATAGACATTGCTTGTACTGTAAGCGCAGTATGTTTTGTAAATGAAGGACAAGAGAGTTCAACTTGAAGTAGCCCAAGCATTCAAGTAAATTTTGAAAATGTTGCATTTTACCACCTTCATCTTTTATAACTTTTATTATAAGGATCAGTATTCTGTGGCTTGACTTACTGATTGGGAACTTAATCAGAAAGATGCTTTTATCAGCCCTCAGCCACAAAATGAATAACACCCAATCAGGAAACGCAGGTCTTAAATTAACAGTCTTTTAGAAAAATTTTCAATCAAATTTAATTAAGTTTAGCTTTCATCAAATATAAATAATTAAGGCTGAAGACTTAAACAGAGATCTGTAATCACCATTTGCTGGCTCGTTAGAAAGAAGGGGCTTTGAGTGCCAACCACATTAATGTTCACAACCTGTTGCTCCAAGTTTTAAAAGAGAGGAATGAGATGATGAAACAGCAGTGCTGAATGCAATTTCATTGTATGGTGGCTCTCCGAAGTGTACGCATTGCTTTTAAAATGGCAGGTCTTTCTGGTGTAGACTGAAGTCATTCTTAATCATTTCCGAACTCGTCTTACAGTTTTTCTGCACATATCAAACTAAAGCCAAAACCGGACTGTGTGTGCTTTCAAAAAAAACAAAAAAAAAAAAACATGTAATAACCTGTTTATAGAAGGGTGATGAATTTTAAAGACATCCTTTGTGTATTATTATTATTATTATTATTATATTCCCCTTTAGCTTTTAGCATTTTTAGATCAGTTTCCCTCATTTACATTCTTTAACTTAAACAAGGGGGGACTGAGAGCACACAAAAATCACAACAACCTCTTTGTACAGAAGTATTAGCCCTAAAACGGTATAAATTGCTCCACAGGATTATTTATATGGTGCGATAAAGACTGTTACAGTTTACATAAATAAGGGACAACCGTGGCATTTCAAAGACTGCAATTTTCTCCAAATCTAGTAAAAAAGAAGGATAAAATTTCTACAGAGAAGTCCAACAGCCACACAAAGGGGAGCTGCAGAAGGTTTTTTGTACTTTATTCTGTTAAAAAGGATCAGTTTTAAATTTTCACAAACCTTTACAGATATTGTTCCATGTTCTGACAAAACTAAACTTAATGCTATGGGCCAGAAAGTCCAAAAAGAAACAAGCATGATTAAAAAATATACCGTTAACTCTAATGTTTTTGTCATTTTAACAGTGCTGTGCTCCTCATTAAAGGGCATGGTAAGGTGCATTGAAAAAAATGGTTGCATTAGTTTTTTCAGTGTATGGCAGCATCTTGAAGTTTTAAAAAGTTGTAGATTAATTACATCTGGAAGACTCTTATCAGGCTCACCTGGACCACCTGCTGATGCACGTTCAAGCTCCAGCCAATCACTGTCTGGACTGCACCTACTTCGAGGCCAGTCATCTATCAAGATCCCCTTTATTGAGCTTATGGCCAAGCTTCCCCCCCACTTCCACCCATCTCCTCCCTCACTCTCAGGCTATTCTCATTCTCACTCATCCTCTGGCTTATTCCACCACCAGAGTCTGGGCTCCAGGGGGAAGACTACTCCAATCGTTTTCCAAGGTTACCCATCCAAGCGGATATCATTTCACAGCAACAGTCCTCTGCAGGGGCCTGAGCTCCAAAGTACCTTTTGCATTCATATCCAGACAATCTTTCGTAGTGCAGCTTTTCTCTGTGTTAGTTTCTCCAGACTAAATTGTTCTAAGCGGGTTTTAATAAGAAATGCAAGAAAAAGTGTTGGAGCTACTAAATCTTTAACAAACTTTTTGAAAGTATGTATAAAGCTATTATTTAAACTACCAACATGTTATGGATTGTATGGATTGTAATGTACAGATAGAAAGAAAAGATATCATGCTGTCTAGTTTTGTATCAAGCTATATTCAAATTATTTTGCACTGAGCTCAAGAGGGAAACTGAAACTTTAGCTCATTAGTTACTAACAGCATCAGCATTTATATAAAAAAAAGAAATCAGGTCAATGTTGCTTTTTCAGTATTTCCTTTTATATTCTCTGGGAAATTAATTTCAAATTAGAGTAATTTTAATCAACCTCCACAATTAGAAAATAAAAGATACCGTTTAGTATAGTTTTTGTTATAATCTGTAAACAGAGTTTGATTAAATGAATGATTGTTAATAAATGAGATTTCATTTTGTCCTAATTAAATAAAATAAACGCTGGACCCGCAAATGACCCCAGTCAACCCTTTAAGAAATCTCAAATATATGACAAAACTGAACTTAATCATTCCATGACAAAAAATAGTCTACAGAGAAACACATTAAATCACTGGCAATCAATGCTTAGTTCTGGTCATCTAAGCAAATTCTCCAAGGAAGTAGACCAAAAGAGACTTTAATGAAAGTTCTGCAAGGATAAAACATTTGCTCCTTATTAAAACATGAAGGCCAGACTGAAGTATGCCAGTGACAGACAAATACTTCTGGAACAATGCCTTTTTGATACTGTAGATACAAGTCTAACACCCACTTATTTGAATATTGGAAAGGACAACACATTTGGTAGAAACCACATGAAGCATTCATTGTGATACATGGATGTGAAAATCATCATCATCAGATCATAGTTTGGGGATGCTTTACTGCAGCAGGACTTGGCCAACTTCTCATTAAATAATTCAACCTTAACTGCACCATGTATCAGAAAAATGAGAGACAAGGTGTAAACAAAATTAAAACTGAAGCAGGACTGGACCCTGCAACATGTCAATAGTCAAAACCATACCAATAAATCCAGATTACACAGGCTTAGTTGACCAATTCAAAGCCCAGATCTAGATCAAATCCAAAATTTCCAGCACTCTTTTAAACGTGAAACTCTGTGGACCAAGATAAAAGTAAGAAGCATTTAACTAAACCACTTAACTACTTTGAATGACAGGTATGAGGGGATTAGGGAGTCCTGATTTTTTCTGATTTATAAAACACATTTCTGTTGGTGTGGAAAATATACATACAAATATATATTGTTTTTACAAAATAATCTTTATTAAACACTTATGCAAAAATTATTTCCATAAAGAACATAGTATCTCATAGGATGCCTCAGTATTTTCAAACAACTGTAGTTTCAACTAAAGCTCATTAAATTACAATTCTTTCAGGTTAAGTTTTAAACTATGCACAGCGAATTGTTCAGTATGATGACATATAACAGAAAAAAATTACATAGTCTCCAAATTGTGCTTTTAAAGTATTTTTGGCTGCTAAATTATTAGGTTAAATGTAGAATTTATTGTGCAGCATGCAATTTTGAACCCAAGGCTGGGTACTATAAGCTCATGCAGAGAAAATGTTTTTCATCAATCTAAAATGATAAGGAAGATTTAATCATGTCTTCAGTTGTCTGTCTTGAAGCTGCTTCACATCATTGTCGATTGATATGATCATCTTTGTAGTTATTTTTTTTATCAAAGAACAGCAAAAGACCCTTAGATCTAAAAGAGTTTATGAAATGATTGAAAGCAGAGAATTTAGGCCCAAATAAAACACCTAAAGTGAGACAGATATGAAAGCAACAGTCAGCTATTGTGTATTTTGTAATCTAGCAGAGTGTTGTACCTTTGAGAGTGGTAGAGGATGAAGATGTCCAGCGAGGGCCAGCTTTACAGTGGTCTCCCAAATGTGAGGATCATGTAGCCCTCGTGCCGTCACCATGAACTGGACAGGTTCCGAGAGGTTGGCCACCTCCTGCTCTGTGTACACGCTCCCATCAGCCCTCACACTGAAGTTGGGGTCGCTGCTGACAAAGCCCACCTCTCTGTTGCGTTGGCAATCCTCAAACTTCACTGCAGAGACAGACAGAAAGTGGGAGCGGAGGTACATGATGAGAGAGCGGCAACGCAAGGAGATTTACTCCACAAGGTGTTTGCAAATCCTTGACACATCTGGCAGGCTTAAGATTAAACTGCATCCATCAAGACATATCTTGAAATATCTCATCCCTTCTGCTGTCACTTCAGATTCACTGCTTTGACTTCTTTGGCAAAACAAACTGCTTATCTCCTCCTCAACACAGAGTGGAACCCAATACTTTTCGAAATAATTCCTTTTTCCCAAACTACACCCTAAGGTAAAAAATAGTATTTCTACCTACTCCCCAAGGAGAGCATGAGTAGATGGTCTGAAGCATATTAGGGTGAGTGACCAGACACTGCACAATGCACATGTAGGTCTGGAATGACATTCTGAGGATTCTGCTTCACTGACCCAAAAGAAAGGTGTGCTGTAAGAAATCTCACGTTTGCATGCACACACTCAAATTGCCATTTCTTTTACCAGATGTCCGGGTGTAAAGGTGCTTCCTGTCTTTCCACTTCACATATGAATGATCGTCTAGGAAGCAGGCACAGGCAGAGATGATGCAAAGTGGAGCTGCAGACTGTTCAGAGCCAGCTTGCAGAAATATATAACCGTAACAAACAAAGCACCAAACAAACCAACCATCTTAGACAGAAATTCCTTTCATTCTGTTACAGGATTTAATAAACTCTGCATCATCTTTTTTACATGCTTCACAGCATGATGCAACATCAATTCTCCAAATGACTGATTGTGATTTTCAACATGTCTGATACAAAGAATAGAAAAAAAAAATGCACGCTCTGCTCCTTGTTTCATTCTACCCCCTAGAAATTTGGATGCATGGGCTGTGATGTTATCTAACGAACCCTGGTTACTGATAACAAGACAAATTGATTTCATAAATCACCCTGGGAACATATCGTCTGTTATGAGCTACGGTGTCGTGATTTCTCAAAAATCTGGCGTGAAGAATTCTGCACAGCAAGCTTTTTATCAAGCCATCTATTTAATTTATTGCTCAGCTTCCTGTCAAAAGCAGCTCCAAAACAACAGGCTAATAAAGCTGAAGATCTCAGCCAGAGCAGCTTAGCATCCCGCAAATGAGGCAGCTTGTTTTCAGCCTCTGAGTAATTGCAGACATAATGGCGACGGATGGTAAACAGTTCCGAGGATGTGTGCATCTATCTTTTGTAGCAAATGTAATCCATATTTTTATTAAAAAAAGAGACATACACCCACCAAAGAAAGCAGCCTAATGTGTAAATGTAAGTTGTTATTTGTAATTATTGCTTAGCTTTTAAGATCATTTATCAATGATTAGGTTTGAATGGAATGTAGAGGATTACTATCAGATGAAAACATCATTCTTAATAGTGTATTGGTGAAATTTTTGCTGCCAAAACAGGCTCTAAATACATCCATTAATGTATTATCTATTAGACTGATATTGGCAATATACATTTTTTTCCACAATGCATCCTGGTCCTGTGTGTACCCAAGACTAGCGGCAGATAGTTCCAGCTTTCTACATGATTGAAGAAATAACATGATTTAGCAGACCAGGCCCTCTTCTTTTATTGTGGCTTGGTAGAGTTGCAGACCTGGCCTATTCTTGTCAATGTGGCCATCAACATGTTGACAATAGAGCACCTTTCAATCAGAACCAGCACAAACTTCTGCAATTTGAAAAAGGTTACTTGTTTTGTTAGATTGCACTACATGGGCGAATGAGAGAACCATTATTCCTTGCTGGTTTACTACCATTCCTGTTCCACTGGGAAACTTGTAATAAATACACTGAACACTTCACAGAGAGACAGACATCAATGCATTCTATCCCACCCACTGAAAGGGGCCCTAATGATGAAACAATGAAACATCCAGTGTTTATTTCCTCACTTGTCACTTTAATTCAGTTTATTTAAATAGTTCCAATTCACAACACAACACCTGAGGGTACTTTAGAAAGAGCCTAAAGATGACACCGTAGTGGTCATAATTTTATGCTTGATCAGTGTATGACACAGAAGTGCTTGAATTGTCTGAAGATCAAATATGATGGGACACGTCTATTATGTAAATGACTTCAATTAACTTGAACTCAGGAAGCTAATTGTTTGCGCTTAGCCAGGTCTCTTGTGGTAAAGCTGGAGAGGAGGCTTAAGGACACAAGCATTGCTTAGGAACATGCCTGAGAAAGTATTCCTTAGCAGATAACTGTATTATTCTTAGTGTCAATGCTTCAGTCTGAAGCAGCTGTTTTTTTTTTTGTTTGTTTTTGTTTTTTTACTTTGATGGTGCCAGTTGGCATTTGGACACTGAAGTGATCTATGAGGCACTAGCAATGCAGAATACTCTTAGTGAAATGTCTTTGCTTCTTAACAAGGCCACTGAGCTAACACTCAGTTTTACCATTCAAAGCGCTTCGGGTGTGAATCCACTTGGGACTGAGATTGTAACTCAGGCTCTGTCTATATCTACTCAGGCTGGAGATAGTTTCAAATGCCTCTCTGAGAATAAAAACAGTACACAAAGCAGACTTTAATCAGGTTATGGGATCTAAAAGCTGATACAGAAACCAAGTGTGTTTGTGTGCATAAGTATGTTAGAAGAAAAGAGACCTGTGAGCTATAGGCAAAACACGGGGGAGGCAGAAACTGTGGGGAACAACAAATACTAGATTCTAAGTAAACAAATAAATACACTGAGTACCAGCTGAAATCATTTTCATGACTAATAAAAACATTGCTCAAGATAAGATTTAGGGTCAGCTACAAAAATAACAACAGCCTCCTGATCAAAATGCACTTACAGTAAATTGATCATCAACAATGATCAATTTACTGTAGTGCAGCCACTCCAACAGTATACAGAAAAAGCAGCAGTTCTGGAAGTTTAGCAGCCCTGTAAGAAGACTTCATGTTAAAACAGTGGTAATGAACACTGCTGCTCATCAGGGATATTAGGGCATTTTAAAACTATTTGAAGTCCGTCATTCTAAAGATAAAAAATAATCTACAGGCTGACATTTAAATCTTTCAGTCCTGCTAGTCTCTGCTGTACGAGCATTGGTCAAGCATAGTGAGAATACAACAAACTGTATCTTAGTCTCTACAAAGATTATATTAAAAGCTGGAATTTCAGCAGCACAGTTTTCCCTTTCACTGAAACTATCTTTAAAGAAACTAATTTTTCAGTTCAAATTTTAAGCAATAATAGGAGTTTACTGTGTTCAGAGTTTATGACCATAACTTTTTCCCATGATTGCATTTAATTCTGCAGGTATTGTCCATTATGGCATGCAAACGTTTGTCTCATCTGAGGTTAGTAAAATATGGGATGACCCTTTAAACAAAACTGAAATTTCAGATGGTTTAATGAAAACAAGGCTTCTGCAGTGTTCTCAGCTGACAGTACAGAGGCCCAGTAAATCCATCCCTCTGTCAAAAAGATGTATGTTCAAAACAGTTTCTGACACTACAAGAAAGAAGTGTTAGAAGATTTTTATATTAATAGTTATAAATACATCATATAAAGAACATCACATACATCACCAAGCTTTGATGCCAAATAAGCAAAAATAAACACAATTCTTCTAGTCTTTAGCAATACAACATATTCAAATCTATGTCTAATATTTAGATATCAAAATGATGGAAATAACAAAGATGATTAGTGAGCTGTGTTTACCTTTGTGCTCTTGTTGATTACATTTATATGATAATATAAATAAACAGTACAATTATGGTCTAACTTTAGCAATGATTCATATCAGCTTCTTTTTATCAGGACAATGATCCCATGTATATCAGCAGGAGTAGAAGAAAGTCCAGCCTTTCTCAATTAGCCGGGATCCAGAGCTATTGGTGGAGAGGAACACAACAATTTCTTCCTGGTATCGCTCCACCTCCCACACAAGGTGTCCATGGGTCAGGTCACAGAGGTCTCTGCCTCCATCTCTGACTGCTGCCCAATCCTTTTTGCACCGGTCCCTTATGGTTCCCCCTGCAGGTGGTGGGCCAACAAGTCCTTCCTTGCCAAGTCATTCCTTGCCAACAAACCTCAACCCCAGGTCTGGCTAAAGGGTGAGGTACTGACTTCACCATACCAGGCGATGTCATGTACCTTGATTTCTCGGTTATCATTCTTTTGGCCATGGTAATACAGTAGGCTTCTTGACCTGTGGTTCGGGTCATGGTGTCCTAACTAGACAGCCTACTCCTCTACAGATGTTTTTCCAGGTGATTTGTGAAAATCCAGCCAACATCTGGGATTAACAACTTAGCAAAAATAATGAGCGGTCATATAAGCCATAAATCATATTGCCTCTCTTATACACATATATTTTAACTCTCACATTTATTTATTGTATGTCTTACATAAATATATTTTATCTTTCATATGCACATTCTTCACTCATATATTCTTCCACATATATGCTCTACGCTCACCTACATAGTTTTCTCTCAGACATATATAGGTTCTTCTCTCACTTGCATACATTCTCTTTTCACATGCATCCATACGTTTTTCTCTCAAACATATATACAACATTTCAAATTAAATAATCTATGTAAGGTGTGACACAGGCACACCTTACTCAAACAGGAAGTGATTCTTAAATCATAAAATGCAAAGCCTATTCCATGGCATATTTCAACAGAATAACTAGTTGAAAAACTGCATAATGGAACTATTCATATTGATCCTCTTTTCTTATCTTTTGTTTTTCTGTAATGTGGGGGTAAGGAGCAGTGAAAATTACACTAGGATGTTTTGTAGAAGTATAATGGGATGTTTGGAACAAGATTCTGCAGATTACTTTGTTCACATGAGGCCCCAAAGAGAATTGAAGTTAGGGCTACATAAAGGCTATATCATACAATCCAGTCAAAATGAATTACAAGATAAGTCCTTTTGGATTCAGAAAGAGACCTCTAACATAGATCATTTAATTTAAAATACTGTATAAATGTATCTGAAAGAATAATGTATGCATGTAAGAAGAGAATGTATGTCAGTGTGAGGAGAATATGTCTATATAAGAGAAGAATTTATATAGGGGAGAGAAATATGTAAGATTGGAAGTATTATTTATGGCTTGTACGCCACCTCATAAAAAATCAAGGTTTAATTCACTTTATAGAATTCCTTCTGACGAAAGAAAATAAGAAAAATTAGAAAAAGTTACTCTGATATCCTATGATTCAAATAAACAAAAAACATGTTAGGTGGCAACATAACAATTTTAAATTCTACAATGGTTGCTAAAGGTGCCAAATGTAATACATTAGTCACTGATCAGAGATTAGAGACACATTTCAGATATCTAGCTTCAATGGAGCTCTGATTACCTGATACTAATTTTAGCCAAACTGAATTTCAATTATGTATGTTTTTTCTTCAAGGTATCTAGACATGGGTCTTATTTATTTATTCGTGTCAGCAGTCATGACAGCAGTCAGCAGCGGTTATGACAATATAGAGAGCAAAAAAACATTTAGGTTTTCTGGTGGTTCTAATTCTAACAAAATTTTGGTATGAAACAACAAGCATTCCAGAATAAAATACAAGACAGCAAATATTTAAAGAAAAATGTAACATTTTACCTGAAATTAAACTCTGTCTTGGCAGCCTGAATAAACAGCATTTGATAAATAGCCTCTTTTTTGACTTCATATGAAACACTGAAAAATTGTCCTTCAACTTCCACAATAAAAAATACTTCTGTGTAACCAAGTAGTATTTATAATAAATAAATGAACTAATGAAGAGTCATTTTTTAGCTTTTCCAAACAGATGGTCAAGGTTGGTAAAGCTAAATATCTTAAGATTTTCTTTGGTTTAACATGCATCTGTACTTTAGTAAGACTTTGAAATGTTGTATAAAAAAACAAAACAAAAAAACAAGTTTTTACTAAGTGTAAGCCCTCTACCTCCGACTAGTAAGCCGTTAAGTGTATATGCTGACTACTGGGATAGTTTTTAGCTCCCCTGTGATCCTGAACAAGACTGATCCATTACTGAAAATGGATGCAGAGATGGGAGCTGTCGTTTTTGAGCAGATTTAAATCTTTTTTTACCTTGTTGGGATCTGTAAAGTAAGGTTTCAACTTATTTGCATGAAAAACACGAAAAAAAGCTCAAAAGCAAAAAATATTGTATCATGTATATCAGATAATTTAAATTTTATTATCACTAAATTAAATATTAGGCCAATCTGCCACTAGCCCCACAGGCTGAAACAAGAAAAGCTCAGACTTAACTGGTTTACAAGCTTGTTTGAAAATTCAGTCTTTCAGTTTATATGAAACAGTAATACTTCAGAACTGTGTCCATTGAATGTAGTTCTGTGAACAGCAATTTAAAAATGTAACATATGTATCTTGTTTTTTTAAATTAGGTTTTGATCTAATATATATTTAGAAGTATAGCTACAATTCCAAGTTATTTTCCAACGTCTTCTGTTTGGTATTAGGGTGTAATACATGCTGCCTCATTTCCATTAAATTCTTGTCTGAAATCCTATTGTCTTCTAAAGTGAAAAAAAAAAAAGTTTACATGTTCTGTTTCTGGCTTCTTCTCCCACTGGAAGCTTCTTTCAACACAAGTGTTTTTGTATTTTTTGGGGTGAGCGTGTTTCCTCTATATTTTCCTGCACTCTGCTATCCACAGAGATGTTTGGCGGACTGTTGAGGCCGATGTCATTCTGCTTGGCTGCTCTTCTCTAGACTTGTATGGCACAGAAAATGCTGTCCAACAGAGCGGCTTGTACAGCTAAGACATGGCTAAAAACAGGGCAGGCAAGCAGAAACGACCATCAACCATGACGTTCTCCCTGTGCCGGGAAACACACAAATAGACACACACACACAGACGGTATATGCATTATGTAATTACTTATAGTCTTTGTCTTTTCATTCTTCCAGCTACAAAGCCAAAGAGGACACCAAACCTGTGCTTTTATGGACACATTGCATATGCATAATGAAGACGGCAGGCCACTCTGCACAACTTGCTTTGTGCATCTACACTAATCGGACCACCATCATCCCTCTGTGGGCCAGAACATGTTTACCTGTCAGAGGTGAATGGCTCTGCTCTTTCCTTCAGCCATTTGCTTTATGCTTTGACAGATTCTTTATTTTCTACTCTGTATCATTGTCATTCAGCTCTTTTCATTTTCATCTATTCTCCCTCCAAAACAAGTCGTGAGTTGTCCCCCTGACATCAACGTCCCGTTTATGTGACCAAAAAGTATAGAGTAGCTTAGAACTCAGAACCAAAGAAGTCAGCTAAAGATGTTGAAATGTTTGTTGGCACGCTTGCTGCAGATACCAAAATTATGTCAAGTCAGAATCAGAATCAGAATCAAGTTTATTGCCAAGTAGGTTTTCAGACTTACAAGGAATTTGCCTTGGTGTTTAGTGCAAAACACATCACTTCTATAAGAAGCAAGAATAAAATGTAGAGATAAAAATATCGAACAGAATAATAAACTTAAAAAATACAATCTTTAAAAATATAGATCTGGATGTAATACAATCTTTAAAAATATATAGATCTGGATGTATATAATAAGTCTGAATAATATTAGACATAAAACAAAAGTATATTTTTTTGTGTGTCGTAACTTTTGTGCCACCAAACAGAGCAGTGAAAACAACGTGCAGTGTTTAAACTTATACACCTTCGCTCAAAACCTGTCTGCTGCCTGCTCACGCTCATCTTTGTCTATGCGTGCATTTGTCTGCATCTCAACACTCACAACTTGTTACACTGTATATATAAATGAACCACGCCACAAGCCAATCAAAGACAGTGTTTTTTTTATCCATTCAATGACATTTTTACAAATACCTGAAATACTACTTTGTGGTAGGATTACAAAAGCAAACAACATTAGACTGTAGTAAAATTTAACTTTAATATTCTATATTAATGTACATTTTAATATACTAACAAAAAGTATTTTTTTAATTTTTCTCTGCAACTAGCCTAAATGACATGTGAAAAATCATTTTCTCTTATTTCCAGAATTTTTTCTGCTTTGCTTTCCACTAAAGAAATGCCAATATTGCATTTAATTTGACTATTTTACTGCAGATGTTTTGTATGTATCTGCATGACAATGGATGTTCTTCATCCTAAGCGTGTTTTTCCTGATTTCACCCAAAACAAAGTCAATAAATATATTCTAAAAATGAGACTAGAGTTCACTTGTAGAACACTGAGGCTAATGTCCTCTGTTAAATATAAAGGAGGATCTATAATACTGTGGACCTATTTCTCTACTGAAGGTCGTGGGAAAAACATCTCCCTCAATGTGGGAATATTCCCTGTCAGAAAAAAAGCAAACTTAATATGAAGGTGGTATAATTATGCTGCTGCACTAAAATATCAATATAGTTGAATGCCATTAAAACAGGAGTTTAGCTCAGTTTGTTCCCATCAGGGACTGTATCAACATTGTTAAGTGGGATGTCACAAAACTTGACCAAATGCTCAAATATTTTTAAATGACTATTTTCTTATTACCTGTGAGTTTTAAAAGGCTTGTAATCATAATATATACCTGCTATACTCATGTTTGCCTCCCTTTTAGATACATAAGCAATGTGATGTATAAAACACTGCGAATCTCATAGTTTACATGGGTGGGAGGGTCACTTTAAGTTGAAAATCTGAATAGAAATGTGAAAGTCAGGTATGAGTAAAGCTTGCTAACAGGGTCCAAACTGAGCATATGGTACCTCCCTTTGTTGAGCTGCTGTTCATCGCAGTTGTGGCACAGTGCTAAGTAAACACTCCCTCTGGTATGCCTTCGCAAACATGAAGCCAAAAGGAAAATCTACGCCACCCACTCAGTTTGCAAATAACAGTATTCTTTGCCAAGTGGAGTCTGTTACAGTCAGGAGCATAGGTCCCACTGATGAGTAAACTAAAACTGTTGGGTGGACAGAGAGAGTTCTAAAAAAAATAGCTAAATTTATGAGCACCAATCAAAATGTAATTTATACTTTTAGTTTAGGTAAGTTTTGGCCAGTCAGACTTAATCTTAACCTTTTCAACAAAAAATAAAAATCAGAATTGAGTTTAAACTGGTTTTAACTTTCTCAATTTTATTAACATAACAAGAACAAACAATATAGTTGTGGGGGTGTGTGTATTTGTTTCCTTCTTCTACCTCGCAATAATACACTACCTAGTATAAGTCTGTCTGATAACTTTCCCATAAAATGTAAAATTGTGAACCAGATTGAATAAGTATTAATACGTATGTGAACTACTGTTAATTCAGATTTAAACCACAATTTCATTTATCATATCATGGATTTTGAAATTGTCTAATTTTTACCAAACTATAACCAAGGTATGCTTGAAAAGACCAACCAAACGAGCAGTTTTTTAACTTTAACTCAAACCAACGCCATTTCATTTGCAACCATTTGTAAAGTTCTTTCCACCTACTAGAAGTGGGATAGGACAAAAGTCTGTGTTCTCTAGTGGATCATGCTGGAATGGCAAAGGAAGCAGGATTGGCAAGTATAGATGTGAAATCTATTTTCTGATGTGGTGCTTTATCCTCATAAAGTGCCCCGAAATGTTGGACTGTAGTCAATCTTGAAGCATTTCAACCAGTACATTCATATCCCCTGAAAACAGTTTTGAAATCCAGCCCACTGTATTCCCACTGGAATACCTATAACTAATTCAATTTACTTGTGGATGTTTTTTTTAAACACTGCAGGTACAATTTGAGTTCCCTGCAAAGCTTCTCTTTCTTGCAGTTGGAAATGAATTTCCTGCCTTCGCAGTTCTCTGTTTCAACAAAGGCCCACACACTTTCTTGTGACAGATCGCTCTCACAAAAAGAAACCACTACCACGTGTGTGTGTGTGTGTGTGTACTGTTGTTGTCTCATGTGTGCACAGAGGCAAGAGTAGGAGAGATAAAGATAGAGTGAAGGAGAAGAGGGACATCGAAGTGGGAGAGTGTGACATGAGCTCTTTGCATAGATGATTATTACAGCTGGTGCATAAGTGGATATTGGTGTCAACGTCTTTTATTTGTGTCTGTGTGTGTACAGGCTGAGAAAGTGCTGTCAGCCTGTGTTTGTGTCTGCGCTCATGTTTCATGTTTTAAACACCTCATTCTTGTTATCTGGGACTGCTCCTCTTACAGGGCTGAGGAAAAACCCTGTCATATCGCAGGGTAGGCAGTAACATTTGTTGGGCCAACACATGAACATCCTTTCAAAGCCGGTCTTATCACACCTAACCTCCTTCCACACCTATGAAGGCGTGGATGTTAAAGGAAAGAAAGGCCCAAGGAATGAACCCACAGTGCAATGAAAAAGTGTTCATACGTCTTAAAAGCAGTTTACATTTTGCCAAACTAAAGCTGGAAACTTCAATGTTTGAGTGTGTTGCTGTTTAAAACACAGTAGTCATTTTTTTGTGAAATTGAAGAAAAAGATTCATGGTTGAAAACATTTTGTACCTTTACATAATCTGAACGTTTTTGACAAGCATTTGCATTAAGTTGCTTTATGCTTTAGTATTTTATGGAACTTCTTTTTGTCACGGCTACAGCTGGAAGTATCTTGGAGTTTATTTTCTACAAGCCTTTCATACCTAGAGAAATTCTCTTTTGCAAGTTTGTACAGATAGGATGCAAATGGTCTCTGAGCAGACATGTTAAAGTCTTTTCAGTAGATCTGAATTTAAACTAGGTTTTGAGTTTGACTGGCCTGATCTAAAACTAGAATATGCATTCATTTACATGAAAGGTAACCAACTCTAAAACTACCGTTCTGCAGCTCTTCTCCAAGACCTGAGTGACTTTACTGGCTCATCATCAGGTCTCTAAAGAATGGATGACTGATAGCTGATGAGGGCATTCAAACATTTTTGTGGTAATAGAGCAGAGATACATCTGGAAGTTGCTGGATAGTTTTATTTAGGACTAAACTTGAGTATTTCCAATCTAAACCATTCCATTGCAGTTCTGGCTGTATGCTTAGGCTTGCTGTCCTGCAAAAAGGCAAAACTCTTTGTCCGCTCAAACCCTTTTTCAGCATCTAACCAATGTTCTTTCCATTATTTCTTACTGTGTTGGAATAAATAAGATCCATTGTAGATGTCATAAAGATAAAACTGTTACAAGTGCCAAAGAACAATTTAGTTTTTCACCCAATAGCTTTTTAGAAATGTATTACTCTCTTGATTAGCCATATAAAAATTATCTTTCAAAAATGTAACTACAGCTATTACAGCAATAATCAACTAGACTACAGTTTCTAAAAGTAACTACATTTTTGTTTTTTTCAGTTTTGTCCTCAAAACAGGTACAAAGGGGTGGCGCAGTTGTTATATATATTAGTTTGAGGATAAATAGAGTGCTGTCTCCTTTAGTAACATTAAAAGATCAGATTTTAAAAAAGTATCACTATTATGCTGTTTTTTTAATTCTGTCTTTCACCCCTTTAAAAGGCAGCTACTCTTCTGTCGATTATAATGTCAGAATGAAAAAGACCTAAAATCATTACTTTTTCTGCACACAAACTGGGTGATTAAAGTTGTACCTGATTCTGATCTTTATTTAAAATAGTTTATAACCTTAGACTTTAGAGAAGTATTTTACTCAGATAAACAGCAATTTAGTACATTTGGCAGTTAGTTCAAATTAATTTAATATATATTACATATATATATATATTACATACATTTTATGAACAGAGCAATAGTCTTTCCTCTTTTTTTTTTTAGTCTTATCAGCCAGTCTTACTGGTTATGCTTTGATATACTATTTTTTGAGAAATAACTTTTTTTTTTTACAATTAAAAATGACTGAAGTGATTTTTTTATGTTGTATTATTGTTGGTTATTTGAAAAGTATCGATTGCTGTCAACCAGTTTCATTCGTCATATGGAGGAAAAACATCACCACAACATGATGCTACCAACACCATGTTTAAAAATGGATATATCGTGTTCAGGGTGATCTATAATGATATAGATATTAACACAGCGATGTACATGAAGACAGAATTTCGACTTTTTCCACAGAAACAGCTTTCATGCAAATTTTAAATGTTCTTTTTGTCAGGTTCCATGAAGGGCCACAGTGTTGAGATCATGTCCAGCAGTTTTCATACCATCAGATTATTTCACCTGCTGTAAATCTCTGCTGTCTCTCTGGAGTTACCATGGCTCTCCTGACTGGAATATTTTTAACTGTTGCTTTTCTTGCTTTCTTTGTCTATTGATATAAAACTTTAGCAACATTTTACCACTCGGAACAAAGCTTATTAACAAAAGGCTACAAGCTAAAATTCATTGGTATGGTATTTACATGTTATGCACTACTTGTGTTGCTCTGTTAAATAAAATTACGATAAAATACATTAGGGTTTGTGAAAAATAAATGAAAACAGTGTGGAATACATGAGCGTGTAAGAACACATTTGGAAAACAGTATACATATTTAAAACATCTGTCGTTTAAACAGACACATCCTTAACTTAGTTGCGAAATGATTCACCATCCTTCTCAAATCTTCCCTGTATTTTGAGAGGTTATGAGATTTATTTTTTTAAATGCCACCACACTGGCTCATCTTCATATTGCACAGTAAGGTTCCCTCTTCATGTCAGTCTGAATCATGCCATGTTAAAAGTGCTGCTCTATTGGCTGTCTTGTGAGTCCTCACAGGGGATCTGTGAAACAAACGTTTGGGTTTTACACATCCATGGCCCTCCTTCTTATCTCTGTATTAGTCTCCTCTAAGGGGGAGCAGGAATGAGGCGGCTTGAGGAATGAGCAAAGGGGGGAAAAGGCAAGATAAAGAGGGAGAGCCAGAGCAAAGCAGAGCGGATGCAATTAAAAGAGTGGGTCACAGATCGCAGTGCCAGGCGTCAGTGTGATTAATACTCCACCACTCAGCCCAGGAGCTTTTCTTCACTCCATGGATATGTGAATACTGAGTGTGTGTGGAGGTTTGTTTTGTGGCTTTGTTAACTGTTGAGGGTACCACAGCAAGGGGGCAACTGTGCATCTCATTTAAGTTGGCATAGGCGGGTATGAAAGTCTCATAGTATGATAACCTTGAACAAAAATACATGTATTCATGAAAGTCAGACATCTATACAAATAGTAATAATAATAATAATAATAATAATAATAATAATAATAATAATAATAATAATAACAATAATAATAATTTAACCTAATCTATTTTGAAATGCTATCATCTATCAAAATGTCATGCTTATCAAGTATTTTTGGTCTTTAGTTTTTTTTTCTGTTATTTTTGTTGTTCTTTTTTATCAGGATTTCTTTCATCTCCAGATATTAAAAATTATTATTAAAAAAATAAAAGTATTACTAAAATTACGATGACATCATATTAGGAGTTTTCTTCCTGTTAAAGGGGAGTTTTTCCTCTCCACTGTCGCTAACATGAGTCAATGCAATCAGCTGTTTTTTCTTAGATAGAAAACTTTTAACTAAGCTAAATTTTCTTTGTAAAGTGCCTTGAGATGACATGTGATGTGAATTTAACCCCATAAATAACCTGACTGGAATTGAATCATGTTTCTACTCTTTTAGCATCCCTTCCGCTTACGGTTATCTTTTTTAACATAGAAAATAATGGATCAGTGCTTCTATGTTCCTTTTGTGTGTCTGCTTCTCTCTCCTTGAACCCCAGTCAGCCTTGGCAGGAAGCTTTATTCTTGTTAAAATGTATAAGTTTTTCCTCTCCACTACCACTGCATGGTTGTGTTCATTGTGAGGAACTGCTGTAGAGTAAATGACAAAATGCAAGTGAATAGTGTTGCCACATGCTCATCCAGGAGGAGGCAATCCTGCAAAGTCAGTGACTTGATGCAATCAGCTGTGTTTACTTTTGACAGAAAACTTCAAACCACAGTATGATTTGATTCGATGTCTCTGTCTTAAGATGACATGTGTTGTGAATTGGCGCTATATATTAACTAAATTCATTTGAATACATAAACTGAGGCAAGATTACGGGAAAAACACCTGCTAAATTTATTAAGTTACAGATTTTAATTGCACAGAATATTTTATTGCCATCTAACTAGCTTGCAGCCTATTAGCTGCTTCGTAGTTTTAGAGGTTTACCTTACAAACAGGTCAGGTGAATAACGATTCCAAAATCTATGAGTGAGTTTTTTTCCAATGAGAGACCTAATCCAAACAAAAAATGTGTTTTTCTAAGAGTAAGGGGATGGATCTTCCTGAATGGTTAGACAGATTTATTTTATGAAAAGTCTGTTGAAGACAAGGTGAAAAATTATAGGTAGTATTTGCTTTATTTGAAAAAATATTGACTGCTGATAAGTGTGTCTAGTTTAAGGCTGTGGATCTTAAAAGCTATATCTCAACACATATGGTTTTATTGTATGGGAATGACACAGTATGATATAAAGTAACTGAGAGTTACTTAATATCAAACTAAGGTGAAAATATTTGTACATAAGAGGAAAAGACAACAGACTGCATGATTAAAGAAAATGAAGAGGCAGTCTATGTTTTCCACAATCAGATGTTCAATTAAACTTTAATGTGCGTTCTATAAAATATCCTATTTTTAAAGGTTCCTCACATATGGGCTGAATCACTTACATCAATGATGAAATAAGACAAGGTTTGTCATGAGAGAAAATGTAAATAATAAGACTTTCTTATAATCAGGTAATCTCTAAAAAACTGTACTTCAAATGTTTGCAATATACTTCATGGAATAATGTTATGAAAAAAAAGGTGCATGAAGAGTTTATAAAACTCCAACTATGCTAAAGAGTTTAATCAGTTAACTAAACAGTTGGATGCAGAATGCTTAAGTGTCTACTTAAGTGTACACTAATGGAATCCTTATGTTGATTTGCATAAATTGTGTAGGAAAAAATTGGACGAGTGAGGATTTTATTTATATAGCTTTAGCTAAAATTAGGTCACATTAACTGGTTTTAAATAAGATTTTTTCCTAAGATTTGGAGAATTATTTATAGAAAACTTGGAGTGAAACTGAGATATCCTCTTGTGATACAAAAAAGAAAAATAAATCAAAGACAAACACTGGGTTTAGAGTTTTGTAAATTTTCCAATGACTTTATACCAAGATTCTCCTAAAAGGCACATTGAAATATGCTGCAGTACTTTGTAGAGCTTCTGAACCTTGAGAAACATCAACTATTCTTGAGATTCTCCACCATGACGTTTGGCTGATCATCTCATTGGTATTCACCTGCTAATTTCCGATATGACCTTGTCAGAGTAATCTTACTCCAACTCTTTGAACAAAACTTCCATCAACGTGGTAAATAACACCTTGTACATAACGACCAACCCTAGTATGGAGCTACTGGCCTTTCCCATAGAGCTATGGTAATGAGGAATGCTTCGTTTTTCAATCGCAAAGAGTTGCACAAACATAAAAACTGGATCTTTCTTTCATTCCTTTCATCTGGCTCCCACTCACCAGACCTAGGCTTCAAGGCTTCCCTTTCGATTTGAGCGTGAGCAGAGAAAGAGCCACGCTCTATCACAGCAATATCGCTTTTAAGGAGGTGAAGCAGGAAAGCGCCGCAAGGCTACATAGTGTCTGTTATCTTCTGGTACAATATAATAATTTCACATAGCCTTAAGTGAGGCAGAGGGACCTCAGCTGAGCCGAGTGACAAAGAAGAAAACTGTGGGCAAGGATCAGGAGGTAGACTGGGCTTCTGGGAAATATACAGGACTGTCACTCAAGCATGTAACAGCTATAATAAAAACATGTTTTTCTCAGATAAAGGTGTTTTTTCAGTTTATAAAAACTACATAAGACAGCATCCAGCCTTCTCCTAGAGTTCACGAGTGGATTACCTTTTAACTGGTTATTTTTAGCTGGATGTGATTACCCTGGAGACCAGCATTAATAAACACTATAAGGACTGAAAAACAAGCTCTTTCCCTCTGACCAACCTCAAGCACAGCCAGCCTCACCCAGATCCGGAGAGAAACCAAAGACTCACTCAGAGGGTAATCAGCTTTTAATTTTCTCCCCCATCCTTTTTTTATGTTCTCCTGTTTCATCTCCCCTCGTCTCCCTCCCAGAGCTCTCGCTCTCCATCACCCTCATCCACTCGCTGAGCCGTTGGGTTTGAATTTATTTTCTCTGATTTCCTCTGTTTTTTCGTCTCTTCTCCTCACTCTCCCTGTCTTATTAGCATAAAAGTGTTTGCATCGCTCCCTGGTGATTGTTTAGCTTCTGTGTTCAGCAACTTGATTTGATTCCTTGCAATTGCTCCAAATTAGCATTACAAATACATGCTTACGTAGGAACAGAAATATCATTTAGGCTCAACAAAGTTGTTTAAGAAAAAAAAAGTGAGCAATGAATCTGTGTTACACCCAAATAATGATGGGCTTATTCTGCAGCATGATTTCACTCAATCTTAAACTGGGGAAATGTTTCAAAAGATCTTTGGTGATAAAAAAATATACGATCATAAAACCTTTATCATCTCTTATGTTCTCACCTACCTCTGTTCTCCAGACCAGATCATGTCTTCTAAAGCCATAAATTACACTTAAGACGTATCTCCTTCATTATCCAACTCTCTCATCCTTCTTCCTCTAATCCTGTCTTCAATTCAAAGCCCCCCAGGGCCAGACAGTAGGCCCTGGCCCCCTATTAGTCTGTACAGCCAGAGACTGTTAACAAAACTCAACCCAATTTTCCTCATGAAGGGATCCAGGCTATCTCAGAAGTTAGATACACCAAGTACCATTTCATACACATAATTGCTACAATGGTAATTCAGCTGCATTTTTTCTATTTCAGCAGATCACTTTACATTGTTTTGATTTAGGCAGTGAGACAGTTTGGCAGAATGGTAATAATAAAATATCTGGGAAACACTGGGAAAATTATTGCAGTGTCTGGTGCTATAGTTGTAACTGTAAGACCGATAAATAAATTAGGAAACCAGTTGTGATAATGGTCACAATAGGAGGAGCTGGAGTACCAGCTTCTGCCAGCAATCTTAGCCACAAAATACTTTGAAGTGGTTTGAACATACAGCAGCTTACATCATGTCTGGTTTCTGACCTCTCCACCACAGCTCACCAACATTACGCTTGCTGATGCCGTAATTGAGCTATAATTGTCAAAACTGGCCTGATTAAATGTGGACCTCATGGGCTGTTGTTTATTCTTTATTACAGAAATATGGTCGAAACATTAATGCATTTCATAATGTTGAAATGGTGACTAAAGGGTACACAGCTGGAAGGAGTTTAAGACAAACATAATTAAAATCAGAGAGAAAACAAAAGAAGCAGGGCATAGGTATTAATTGTAGACTTTTAAACCAAAAAAAAAAACATCTTTGTGTAAATCTATAATACACACACAAACACAGAGTTTTGTTTGGCTATCGTTATGGGGACTGCATTGAGTCTCCATTTTGGATTAATTTCTATGGCCTAACCATGACCTTACCTTAACCAATACATAGCTGACCCTAAATTTAACCTAAAATTAATTCACACCTTAGCTCCATACCTAAAAACCAACCCAAAAGGAGAACTTTCCACAAGGCCCTGTAAATCCCCCAAATTTAGCAATACTTCTCGGTATTTACCCCCACACTGTTCCAAAAAGGTAACAAATGTGCTCAAACTCACACACCTCTAAACATACAGACCTAGACCAATGTCTTCTTAAGCATGCCTGAAAAATCCTCAACAGATTTGATTTCTTCATTATCCAAAAGACAAACATATGTCAAGAATGGAGTGTTTCGCTTCAAGTAAAAGGCTTTTATAATATCAGCACAATATGTCATGAATATTGTGATGAATATATGAAAGAAATACGCTGTGCCATTTTATATCTATCTTCTAAGTTTTTTCATATAAACCCAAACAATGTTGAGAGCAAAAAGTAAGTTGCCTCTTCTAAGCATGATGCACTCAGGACACATAAGTGGCCGATTAGACTCTATCCTGAATCCAGTCCTAATACTTTCTACAAACAGTATCTGCCTACTGTTACTTTGCTGGATGCCAACCAGTATTTTAACTTAAACCTTTTACACAACTATAATATTGTATCTTTCAAAGATGGTTGCAAAAGAGCGTATAGCTATTTACTCCACAAGCTAACAACAATTAGCCTGTTGCCAGTGGAAACATTTATTTCACTGAAGTGTTTTCAACATTAAGAAGGTCATACAATTCTTTTTTTTGGCTATGTAGAACAGGTAGAATTTTGTAAGCGTTATCTTTAGAAAGCATGCTATGCCGGTAATAAATGTAGTATGGCCATCTTACTTTTATAAAACCTCAAGGGTGGAAGGACAAAGTCATTAACTCACAGAGCCATCCAGGTTAATTTTACCAGATTTCTGAGACTAAATATGCAGACATTTCTTTCTCAGAAATAAAAATAAATGTTTTTTTTAATTGTCTAAAGGTCTTATATCATTTTTTAAGCTTTTCAAAGTCACCTAAAGGCAACTATATGATGAAATTATGCTTTTAGCACTATGGAGGTATTAATTTGTTATAAAAGAAAGATCTTTTTTCTTCAAACACTAAGGTAAAGCAATTGCATTCAAAGCAAGCTGCCTCTCCCATCTGGGTGCTATGGGTTTAATGGCGTCACTGTATAGAATCACTTCTGAAGGCTGAGCAAGTCTGGAACCTCTCCAGGCCAGAATGTAGATTTTTTACTACTTAGACATTAGCTGAGAAATACATTACTTTCTGTGCAGATTAGCTGTTAAAAAAGGCATTTGTTTAAACTTTGAGCAGGGATCATTCCACACTGCCACACATCGACCCTCCCTGATGGGAGAAAGTGGGCGTTTGATTACAGTGCAGGCACACAGTAAAGGTAGGTGCTTCATGGAGAGAGCCTTCTTATATAATTATTCTTCAACTACTAGTTTTCAGCAGAAGTTGTGAGAATTACCAAAAGTTGAATAAATCAAGAAAAAAACATATTGTGCATGAAAATGATACAGGAATAGCATTATAACCTAATTAAAAGCACAAAAAGTTGACCTTGCGTGATAGACTTTCATTTGTTTCCTCATGTGATGAAATGCCAAAAAAGCTATTCTTAGAAAACAATCCAAACAACTATAATTTATCTGAAGCTATAAACTGAACAGAAGAAATGCAGATTAAACTTGGTGATTATATTTTCCTCCTTATGTTTCTCAGTTCAAGCAGTTCTTGTTACTTTAACAGTTTCTCTGTCACTAATTTCTTTGTTTCTTTCATAAGCAACTTGCGTATCTCCAAACTGAGAAACACTTTTTAGCCTGAAAGTCTGCATTCAAAGTCTTCATAAATTAGAGAAACAACTCATAACTAGCTCCCAAAATACAAGGCTGCCAGCTTATTTTAAAATATCTAATTTTGGATGAACCCTTATTGACACTGTAGGCAGCACCTTACAAGAATTATTTGTCTCTCACTAGTGTGGCATGTCCCACGCTACCTTTTGTTTTTCTGTTTATTAATAAAAGGTTGTTTTGTTTTACACGTCCACAGTCATCTTTGATAAAACACAAATGAGTGTCTCATACAGCAAACCAAAAATGTCAGTAAATGCTGACAACACTATTAGCACTTCCTAGTGCAAACCAAACCTTTATCACTGCAAGGATCATACATATCCAAACATAAGTTATCAATTCACAGATACCCAGGGGAAGAATGGGATGGAAAACTGCTCTGGCATCTTAGGCCAGATCACCACAAACCTTTTTGGTTATATCTTGAAGCTGAAAAGCAAGCAATTGAGTTCATGATTATTATTGCAAGCAGGCAAATTAAATACTTCCTAAAAGTGTAATTTATTTATACTTTAAAAAAACAACTGCCACACCATCTTGACATGGTGAAGCATTGATTTTATTTGGTGTGGCTACATGTTTTTAAGGGACCAAGAAAGAACAGGAAAACAATGCAAAGAATGGATTTGAGTGATGGTGCATCAGAAAAGAAATGATTAGATACTTGTTTTTTTTATTATTGTGTCAAACTGTATGTAAATGTAAGCTTTTATGGTTACAGTTTAATCTTTCATCAAAAAATATCAACATTTCATTCATTTCAAAGATTTTAAAGTTATTTTTGTACCTATAACAGGACAAGTGATGACAGACTTGTTCACTGCTCTTTTATCTTTTGTTTGTTAAAGACTGTGCATGTAAAATGTGCCATTGCAATAGCAGATCATTTTATGTACATATATATATATA
>JAUZNJ010073866.1:0-25208 GCA_034780135.1 Jordanella pulchra | reverse complement strand
ACTTGCGAATAATTGTCTGCACAGTTGCTCTTGGGACCTGTAGCTGCTTTGAAATGACTCCAAGTGACTTCCCTGACACATCTATATATCTATATATATATATATATATATATATATATATTCTTTTATTGTCAGCTCAACAAAGCAAAGAACATATTTATAAGATTTATTAAAGACCTGGAACTGGAGCTGCAGACTGATCAAACAAACTTTGGAAGAAGCTGCAATGGAGAAACCAAGGTTTAATCTCACAGCTTTAGTGGACCTTGGAGTCCTCACAGGAATTCTCCAATGTTGTTTCTCTCTATCCCTTTTGTGATGACAAATACAGTCCACTAGGAAAGGATGTGGAAAGAAGCCAGCAAAGGGTCATAAACACAGAGGCAGGTAGTGAGTTAATCAGCCATTGTGAGACGTGAAGGCAAAGGCTGAAATCCATGCCTGTGATCCATGTCCACAAAGCAGGGATAAATGTAGAGCCCAACAGGGGTAAGGCAGGACAACAAAATCAGAGGGCTGAAACAAGGTCATTATTGGGACATTAAATACCTGCAAGGAATGTACACTTAACATGCAGAAAAGAACTGGTATCAACGCTTTGGCAAGGTGTCTGTGGCTGACGGGACCTTGAAAATAGAAGAACACAGCAGAGAAATAAACAGGCACAGATGGGCAGAATAGACTGATTACTGCCTGACATGTGAGCAGGAATGGAAACAAACCACAACATTACACATACCTCTCCATTTAACATCGAGTCCCCTCCAGTCAAAACTGTCAAGGCTTACAAAGAGCTTTTCATTCAAAGATTCCAGGCATAAACCAAAGATGACTAAGGGGAAAAAAACACCAGATAAAGGATACATATGGAGGAGAATCTGTGATGCTGTGGGCCTCTTTTTCTTTCAAATGCAAAGCAAACATTGTTAGATTATATGAAATTAAGAACTTAAAAAAAAAAAAAAAACTGGCCGGTTTTGCTAGAACCTGTTACTCTCACTGTATTGTTTTACAATAATCTGCAAAGATTTGTGAGCAAACATAGATAAAAAGGGATAAGTAACAAAATGAACTCTGCCCCATGGTCCATTATCGACCAAACATACTATAAATATATAGAAAATATTTAGAGGAAAATGCAGAGAAGATGATGTAAAAAGAACCCAGGGAACTAGATCATACAGATTAGTAAAAGGTAAATGATCAATGATTCAATTCTTTATATTCTCCAGCCTTGTGAAATTATGGGATTAGTAGAGCAATAGATGCCTGGGCGCCAGTAATTGTGGCAAAAATGTGGTTTTGACCACATTGGTGCCACAATTTTTTTGCCATTTTTTTGCCATCCAATTTTTTTGCTATCTTTACCTACTAAAAAGGTAGTGGGTGAGTGTTACAAAACTTTTAAGTGTAATGCCATAGGTGGAAACTGTTGTTTTCAGTAAAGCCTAATGTATTTCAAAATAGGACTCTACCCATGTTTCAATAAACAAATAAAAACTTTTAATTTTGAGTCTTACACAAGTCACCTGACTCGATGAAATTCAATTACATAGTAAGTGTTAATTTCTAAAATCTATGCATTCCTAAAATATATATTTATGCATTATATTTGTTTCCCAGAGTAATGAGCAAGAGAAGCTGAGCTTTAAAAACATCTGAAAACCAGAACGAAGCTTCTTATTCTTTGCAGATATTAATCAAAACATTCTGTAAATTTAGAGAATAGGAAATTTGTTCTTTACAATGTTAGATTGTCTGTTCAACTACAATAGCACAAACCAGCTTTTACTATTTTTTATGTAAAGTGTTGGATGATTACAATAACAAATCAAGTTATTTATAAAACTGTATAAATAATGAACTTTCTGAGTTGATTTTATCAGACATGATTACGACGCTGCCATTTGCCAGCTTGGATGCACTGATGTTGTGGTTCAGGCTCAAAGCAAAGAGACTGAATGCACACATATAATCAGAGAATGTCATTTAATTTAAATTAAGGAAATACTGGTTATATTGGCATAACCTTTTGCCTTTGCAAGGCTTTCAGGCTGTTTGTACGTTTAGATTCAGTGGCAGTTTCAAGATTCAATTTTGAATAAAAACACATACTATAGGTCACTATCTTCGCTGTGTAGGTTTAAATGTCAAAAGGAAATTTATGTTTTTTTCACTTTTCTTAGTCCATATATTTTGTTTCCTAAAGTGATGCTTTTTGATCATCCTGTAATTTCAGCTATAATTTTAAATCTAATATTTTATTTCTCTGATTAGTTAAAATTAACTGGATAAAGTTTAATAATGTCAACTTGGTTCATTGCAAAAAGCTTTTTATTGGTGAAATATTGATAAGGAAATGTGTTCTGTTTCTTAGGAATCATAAAACGGGGGTTTTGCTCAGTTTTTCTGACCACGTTTTGACACCTATCCAGTAACCTTTATCGTCTCTGTCAGCTCACTGTAGAGCTTTTTTTAGGGTTGACCCAGTTTGGCGTGAGGGAGAGATTGAAATAATACTTTAAAAAAGTTTTTTGGTTGCTCGCTTTAGTTTTTTCTTAAAAAAAAAAAGAATATTTCCATTATGACTGTACAGAAGACATCCCAGGCTTTGAGCACTTTTGCACTGGGTCCATTACCCATTATTATACCAAAACATTTGTGGCAGCTCTGGCATCCAGTAGTGATATCAATAA
The DNA here is from genome assembly GCA_034780135.1 of Jordanella pulchra. NCBI lineage: Eukaryota > Metazoa > Chordata > Actinopteri > Cyprinodontiformes > Cyprinodontidae > Jordanella > Jordanella pulchra. The sequence goes on along the minus strand of JAUZNJ010073866.1, from coordinate 22,512 downwards.
AACTGCTGGCAGCCCTTGCATTACCGTAACTGTCCCCAGGCTTGCAATTAAGAATCGGTCCTCAGAAATTTCCTTCTGGCTGCATTAAAAAAAGTGTCTTACAATTTATGTGAACAGTTACGGTGCATAGTAGAGAATGCGTTGTTGTGCTAGTGCTAGTCACAGCTTTGTGCACACCTAACGGATCAGGCAAGATGATAGCGCATCACCACCATCATCTTCCCTCTCATTGTAGATGCAGAACAAGGGCAGGTAAACAATGTGGGGGATTGAGACTGCATTGGGGCAACAGGAGGAAGATATATTTTTTCCAAATGACTAGTCTAGGGCTAGTTTGTGCATCATGCACGGTGGCATTGTAACGCAATCTTTATTTCTTGAAAAATATAAAGTATCATGAAGTCAAACTGTAATAATCCCAGTGAAAGCAAACTGACTAGTTTAAAAGTTCAAGAGTGGTTTAATTGTAACATGAGTTGCATGACTTAAATCCACACAGTCAATAGCAACTAAAGTGAAAGCTTCCAATTAAAACCCCCTCCTGAATGTCTGTCAGATATACACTTAAAAAGCGGCTGAATGGATTTCAGATGGTTCCTACAGGTTCATGGTATTCTTCCACTGTCTACATGTTACAATGTACTTATAAGCTCGATCTAATCAGAAACGTGCATTTCCCTCTGTTGTCATCTAAAAGGTAAAATAACGGAGAACAATTTTAACTCTGCACAATGCCACCCCCCATTATGCATTTTTTGTGATTCATCATGTAATGATCAGTCTGAAAAATGAAATGCCTGAATCTAAAACACACTCAGAACTGTACAGTGTAATTAGAGCATATTATGCACTTAACTACAATTTGAATAATGTAATGCAAATTCCTTTCCGTCTGGACTTTTGAAGGGGATATGCTTTACTTTTCAGTTACAACCATTGGAGATGGAAATAGAAAATAAGAAATCAAAAAAATAAAAGGAAAAAAAGGCTTAAAATCCCATCAGGAGCATCTGGATCTCCAGTTTTGACTCAGCTGTAAGCCTGGTAGCATTTTGTACACACCCCCAAATGTGTCAAAGTAATTATAGTGGAAAAGCTCCAACTGTGATCCAGTGCAAGAAACATGTAAGGTATACTGACCTCAACTATCCTAAAGACTTCAGAAAAATCTGTCATAAAATAAAAAAAAAACTATCTGTAACCACTGATTATTGTATGTGCTTTTTATTGATAAAAGAGGTTTTCAGAGAATGTATTTTCCAGTTTCATTACTCCCATGGTCAGAGCAGAAGCCAGGCAGTCATCATACTTCATAATTCAAACCTCAAAGGTCCTAAATTGAATCTGTTAGATGCATTTCTCTTAATGTAATTCAGATTCATAAAATAATATCTCTTCTTTAGATTGATTATTTGCAGTAATAACATAAATCCATCGAGAACTTTTATTTCATATAGTATCTGAAAGCACAGAAGATTCTAAATGGACTGGCCATTAAAATTCAACAGCAAACTTACATGGACCCCATAACACAGTGTAGTACTTAGTACTCAACAAGTGACAAGTGAAAGTAAATTATGTTCCAGGGCTTGTGTGGAATGGTTTCCAGTAAGAAGGCTGTTTTGACTTCAGAGGGATTGAATATTGGCTCCACACAATAGTGACTAGGAGGCAATGATTTTTTTCTTTTTCTTCATGAGCCATGGAAAAATTGATTGCTATATAAACATATTTTAATGAGTTTGATGATCAGTGGAATTCAAAGCTAATTTGACTGTGCTTCTCTTCAAAATGTCGCTTTGGGAGACATACAGCAAACAGGCAGACAGCAATGAATACATATTTGTCTCTGTGGAAGCATTTACACACACATAGTATTTAGTGCTATCACCATCTGCTAATACATCAGAGTATGTTTTTCTCTGAAGTGCTCAACTGACAACAATCTAACAAAGACAAAAAAAATAAAGAAGTCTCTTGGCAAATCTTTTTGAATCATTTATATATTTTTTCCATAGTCCAGGTTTAGGCCAAAGTATAATTAAACTGTCTGCGTTTTCTTCACTACATCTATTAACTTGCACATTTTAAGGGAAATGGTGCCTGCTTGGAATTTATGACAACTATTAGACACTGGCATGAGTCCAAAACCAAGACACTGGGAAGGAGAAATATTTTTGATGTGACTTTAGTTTGGTAAAAGATTAAATTCAGTGAGAGCCAAAAATATTTTATTCTTATGGACCACAGGGGACTGTATTCATTCAGGCTGCTAATGATAAGCCTTAAGTCTTGGAGAAGAAATTGGATCCTGCAGCCCTTTCCTTCTTATAACACAAACTGAAATTATTCTTTTTTTTAATATCTTAGTGCCAAAGTGATCAATATTTTGACTGATCAATATGTTTAACTGTGATTACAACATAAAGTTGGAAAGTATTGCTCCTTATTAACTTAAAGCTGGATCTCCATTTAGTTTTCCGAGCTGTAAGCATTCTTTAAAATCATTATGTGCTTAGTATTTTTGTCTCGATATCCTTAGCCTCTGTTCACACTAACATTAATTCAGCAAAATGGGCTTTGCTTAATGAACCACTACTCTAAAAGGAAAATGGATTTTTGGTGAAGGAGACAGTTTTTCATACCTTTTATGTTTGAAATGTATCAGTAGCGAGTTGTTTTACAAGAATTAAGAACATATTACAAGGCAGCATACTTCGCTAAAACAGTAATAGAGTCATTCTTACAGAGTTTTTTTTCTACATCTGCCTCTCTATGTCCATTTCAACATAAACTATGATGATATTATAATACCCTGTATTACTAAAAGCATATAATGTGAAATGTTTTAAAACTATCCTTATAAAATATATTAAAAAAAGACAGTAAAATGCAATTGTTAAAAAAGATTGGTATGCAATGAAAGTAAGAAGGGAATTGCCCAAGAAAGAGTGTTCTTTCTGTTCTCACAACTGAATACTTCAAATAAGTAAACACATTATTATATCAGACAGGGATTTACTGAGTAAATCCGATGTGCAAATTCTTGATTAATTTACTAATGGACAAACACAAATATGTGCTATGTTTAAAAGTAATTAAATCTGTTCCTAAACCATTAATTCGCTTTAAGGAATCAGATCTTTGGAAGGGTGAGTTAATCTTACTTTCCACACCTTAGTTTATTAAAGAAAGGATGTTTTGAATCAAAACTAGCTTCAATTAAATGGATTTGATAACATGAAGGTAGATGAAATATCTCAAAAGGGAACCTGTCATTTTCTGAATAAAAATAAACTTACTACTATTTCAAGATTAATGCCTCATCCAGCAGTTCTCAAGCAAACCCAAAAGGACATCCAAAGCACTGCAGACCTAGACTGCCCCGGATTAAGGTCGGTGATCATGAATTACTATTGAGAAATGAAGCAGACAAAAATGACTGAGATCTGAGAAAAAAAAAAAAAACAAACAAAAAACAATTCTAAGCAAAAATTGTACAAAGGCTTATGTTGCATCTGATCACAGCTGATCTTTAAAACTTTGGAAAAATCATCCTGTCGACTGATGAGACCAAACTGAAAAAATATATGTAATCTTACATGCTTTGTAAAACTAACATAGCAATTCAGAAAAAAAAGATCATAATGCTAGTCAGGCATAGAGGAGATAGTGACAGTTTAGGGGTTGAACTGCCTGTCATAATTGATGTAGCCATAAATTCAACATTCAATCACAAAATCTTGAAGAGTTGTCATGTTGGGTTTTAAGCTCCATGCAGAACACCGAGACAGGAGAGCGAAAAATCAGCTAAACAGAATTTATTATAGTAACAATGAACAACGGTAGCAACGAAAGCCAGTTCCAGGGAAAACCGGCTGGGACTGGAAACTGACAGTCTCTGAGGAGGGAGAGCAAAGTGGTGAGTTCAGGTGGAGTGGGAGACTGGAGACGCAGGAGTGGATTAGGTTTAGTCTTACTGTTTGATGGATGGTTCTGGGTTGTGGATGTCCGGGGTCCGAGTCTCTCTTGTGGGTCCAGGAGCAATGGAGGAGTGCGGCGGGGAACGGACAGGTCGGCTCAGTTTCGACGGAGACACAGAGGAGTGATTTAGCTGCCAGTCGTGGGAACCAGGAAATACTTGAGAACAACGGAGAAATGGATCTAGGAGCTCGGGCAACCAGTGGGTAAAATCCATGGCGTCACAAGGAGGGATCTGAGAACAGAAAGGCAGCCAGGGTCTGATCGGTGAGTCCAGTATTTCCAATGGATCACCTGAAGGCAACAGGGAAACAGAGAATCAAGATTACTAGAAGGCTCAAGGCAACGAGGAGAAAATGCAGAGACAAGCTCAGGAGGTTCTGTGATACCAATAGCTGGCAAACACTTGGCGCCGAGGAACAGGCAGCTACTCCTTAAGTACACCGGCTGATGAAGCTTGATGGAAAACAGCTGTGCCGCTGGAACCACACCGCACTCCATCCAGGACCTGGCACCATCTGGTGGTGGAAGAGGGACAAGGCTCACAGGAAAAAAACCCACAAAAGAAGACACAAAACCCCGGATCATGACAAGAGTATGCCAAACCACCAGGTCATTATCATAAGTTCAGGATCAAGTGCCTTTGCACGTGAATGGCTTTTGCAACAATAATAAAACAATAAAGCACTGAATTAAAGAGTCCTTCATTGAATGGTTCAAAGAATTTGGATTGGTCTAGTCAAAGTCTGAGCTTAAAGACATTCAAAGTGAAAGACTGGGAAACTGTGCAGTCTGTATGAATGAGAACAGTCATGGAAAAATAGTCATGTAAAAGTTATTGCTAGTTGATAAAGTAAATTGAGAACTGGGAACAATTTCTTTTTTTACACAGAGCCAAGTGTGTTTAAATGGTAATTTTTACCTAAATATTTACTTTTTTAATTACTCCAGCTGTCTTTGACTCATATTAAAATGTAACTATTACAAAACTAAATAAATCTGTGAGGGTAACAATGTCTACTTATTACAAATCACTCGATGTGGCAGTCCTTCGCAGGGTAAACAACAGAGACTATTTCTTACTGGTCTTTTTCTAGACATTTTAGAAATGATCAAGTGCCATAAAGTTGTGGATTCAGGACAAGAGCATGATCATGAAGGCTTAAAAAACAAGCTATAAACTCTTTAGAATTAATCATAAAGTTCCCTTAAAAAATTAAGTGAAAGGATTTAAGGTTTGTTTGAATGTGGGAACCTTCTTCAGCTGGTTTTCAAAGCATGGGAGGATTTGATTTCTGTATCCTCTGCCTCCTTCAAATGCCTTACCTGCTTAAAGTAGAATAATGTGCAGTACAATCATCAGTCTTTATAGAAAAAAAGAATAGATGATTTCTAAGTCTGAACCAGGTAGCCTGTAACCTGATTTATAATTGTAGAAGTTTGCATCACCAATCCTTAGACACATGAACCTAAAACGTCAAGACTGATAAAAATAACACCTCATTTGTCTACTTCTTTTTTTTAACATATTAGATAAGGACAAGAGGAGATTGTTAATGCTGCTGGTGTCACTGCCACAAGGTTATTAAACATTTCTTGGGAGCAGGGTCTAGCTTGGGGTTTAATTTATACCACTATAAGCCAATCTGAAAAACATGATCTAATTCCATGTGTGGCATTTGAATTAATTTAAGAGCTGATAAAGATACACTGAAATGTTTTGTTTTTTGTTTGTTTCTTCCTGCTATCCTCTGAGTTTAAGAGAAATTCTAGCAATCACTTCTTTGTAAACATTACTGTTTTAAAACGAGCTAAAATATAACAATAAAAAAATGCCGTTACTACGTCTACAACAGAAAGTAAGCTAGATAATCAAATACTTAAGAGTTGCTTGACAAGTCCACAAATGTATTGATACACACCAGACTGAATATACTATTTTAAAATAAGGAAATTTATATGTTCAACACTTTCTGCATTCCATATTTGGCTTTACAGAACATTTAAGTTATGGGTTCAACCAAGTAAACAATCAAAGCGTTTGATTCAAGATAGATTTTGTGGATATTCAGAAGCAAAATCAGACACCAATGGCAACTCAATATAAGGTGAAAAAAGTAGAAGGGTGAAAAAATTCAAAGAGTGCTGCAATTTTGTGTTTTGGCCACGGATGGCAGTATCATTAGAAGACTCTATATTGCCTTTTTAAAACAGTTTTAGTGCTGGCCTCCAATGATTTAATGCTGGATACCTCAGTTGTATTTTCCTGTTGGTTCAAACAGAACAGTGCTTCCACTGGCTTTGGGCATCACTTGACTCCGTGCTTCTAACTGATAAGGCTCTGGTCCACTGGGCTCCACAAAGCATTCCTTAACTGCTGGTGAGAAGGGGATAAAAAAATCAGTAACACAACTACCAGTGTCACTCTGCTCACTTTCTGTTGCAGTATGTCAAATTAAGCTAGCTGCCACTCTTCCTTGTCCTCAACACATCCAAGTTTAACCCCACCAATCATTCCCATACTTAGCCCTGCACCTCAGGGGATCTTGACACTGACCAAAGAGAGAAAGGAACAGGATGCAGAAGGCAGGGCTCTTAGTTTCAGGTGTTTTAGTTCTGTCTATGACCTCTTTACCAGACTGTTTCACCGTGTATACAGAGTAAGTCAGTCTGGCTGGCCAGACTAGTTGAGTCCACCTAAATCATACATGACCAGGGCCCAGGGCAATTGTTTAAGCACTATATCTGACTAAATTTTAGATGACATCCTTTTAGAAACTGCTAGTGCAGTAATTATACATATTATATATATATGTATAACCTATATATACTGTAACCTTCTGGGTCTAATAGACTAACAAAATAGAGAATGCAACATTTTCATCATTTTTGTGCAAAAAAAGTCCAAGAGCTAAACCAAATATTTTAAGATTAGAACTTAAGCTTTGAGGTCGAGAAAAAATCAAGTAAAAATAAAACTGTTGTTTTATGGGGGAGGTAGAAACTGTTTTAATCAGATTGGCTAGAACAGGGTCAAGAACACAAGTGGAGGACTTCATCTGACTAATTGCTTCACTGATTGCATCTTTTGTCATCCCATTTCAATATAACATTCTGGGCTGAGGTTCATATACAAGATGAGAAAATGAAATATCTCATCTGTATTAGCATCTCCTACTGTGACTTTTTAATTTTTTTTTTTTAAACCCACCTAATCCCTTATGTTTGACTTCAGTTATGTGCTGTTTAGCTTCAAAGCAGGGCATGGGTTTAGAAAACGTGCTGAATAAAGGACAGGATTAAGGTTAATTGTTGTTGTGTGAAATTAGCTATGAGGTGGGTAAAACTCTTTTTTTTTCCTATGCACTGAGATCTATCTTCTGTTTCATAATTTAACCCTTTAAGTTCCCCCCATGATTTAAAAAAGTGACTAAAACATACCTTATATAACCATCTGCAATGCAAAAGTTCAAATATGAAGAAATGTAGGAAGCTTTGAATAATTTGAAAGTTATTACTAATCAAGAATTAGAGGCCAATTTAAAATTATACACAGATGTGTACAACATGTATTTGCTCAACTTAAATATCTATAAAACAATAATTACAGCACATATATAGTTCATCCTTGTTAAAAGAAAAAAAAGCTTTTATTTGCTTTTATGTGCTGCTGCCACTATCTGTATTACTGAATAAAAAGCAGTTGAATGCTTTAAGCTTTGTGTCTTGCTGATAATGTGTCATGAGGAATCACTTGATATCAATAAGTGCTTCAATTTATGCATGAAATTGCACCTTAGCTCAGTCAAAAATCAGAAGCCACAGCTGGTCAGAGTGACACCGTCATTGAAATGGCACCATCTCAAAGCACTGAGAAATAGCTATGTGGAATAATAAGAACATAAGCCGTTATCACTTTCAGCAATGCCAGTCAAAAATTTTGGGGAAAAAAAAAAACGCACAGACAGAAAAAGAGTGCTTTATAATACAGGATCAGCTAGACGCATGATGACCTGAACTCAAGGTTAAGCTCCCATACCTCCTTTGGTTTTACTGTTGACCTGCTTATAATTCAGCATGGGGTTAACCCCGAGCAAACATGGCAGGACAGTTGTAAGGCAATTCTCATCTTTACATGATTTAAGGTCACTGTGACATGGCAGAGCTTCAACAAGATGAGATTTTCACTTTCCCTTTGAGGAGCACAATAAATCCCCAAAATCTGAAACGATTATTAAAAAAAAGTATTACATATTCTGTGCAGTTACTAAGCTTATCTGTTAAAGAAGCATTTTGAGACAGTTTTCATTCATGTTTCCTTCCTTCTTTCCTTCATTCTTCTTTTTTGACATTTAATCAATAATTTAATGTATTTTTATCATATAAGAGAATAAATTAAGCAACAAGCTTTTTTCCCCAGTCTCTCAGCTCTTCGGCTAAGGTCTTTTTCACTTGGTATTGCCCATCTAAAGGAGGAGTCATCTCTACCTTCCCACTGATCATATAAAACACTAAGCCATGACATATGCATACACCTTGCTGCACAGGGTTGGCCATCCTGCTGTCTTTGTCCTTGCACGGGTCACACTGAACAGAAAGAAGGGATCAAAGGCACTGCTTGAACGGACCTTAAGATAGAGACTTTCATGTAACACACTGAGGTACAGTTGGTGACAAACAGGCAGCCACAAAAAAACAGCTAAAATTAAACTTATGTCAAACATCTAAAATAAATATTTATCACATTAAAGTCCAATTATGTTTTTTTTTTTTAGCATCATTTCGTGCCTGTCGGCAGATTAACATGTTCATAAATCAATGCAACAAAGATTTTATCCTTTCAGTGATTAAAAGAAGATGGTTTAATGGAAAATATCTAAAAATACTTTGGGGTTTCTAAAGCAAAGGTACGAAAAATTCTTACTCAAAGGTCCAAATTTAATTTTTCTATAAAAAACAGCTATTAAGAAGTAATTCTATTACTTGTTACTGCAGTTACGCTGCAAGTATGAGCAGAAAAAAACCATGGATGGATGGATGCTGGTTTTATTGGTTTGTATATCTGAGGTGCACCCCCCCTAAACTGATATAAACTAATAAGTAATTGAATTAAAGAAAATGTTATGAATATGTTTATGTTTTGGCTCAGTTTCTCTTTAACAATGGAAATGCCAGATTCCCTGTCATTCATTTTATTTAAATGCCTGTCCAAGGAAAACACAGTAAGCATTAGATATTTATTTGGGTAATGTTTTCTTTACTTACAGAGCTTCAGACAGAGAGACATAGAATAAATCTTAAAATTTCTACTTACATTTGACCCTAGCAGGTCTCTGGGGTGTTGTGATCCAGGTTTGCTGGTTGTATCGAAGACTGAGGGTGACAGATAGCCCCAGGAAGGAAAACTCTGCCACACTTTAGCCTCCAAAATATGACCTCTGAGATTTACTGTATAACAAGTGACCAAAATGGGTTCCAAAATAGTCAATGTAACAGAAAGCAAGTAAGTAGAAATTTTATATTTAAAATAGGGTAGTTTGAAGGTGACATGTTAAAATGCTTTCTGCAAGAAACAGGAGTAACAGATTCTATCTGCTGCAGTTTGGAGTATAGCCCATAAGTTTACATACCCTGGCAAAATTTCATATTTTTAGATACTTTTCATTTAACATTTATAATTAATTAAGAACCTTTCTGTGGCTGAGTGAAACCATTTAAAATGAAACAATTGTGCTTGCTGTTTTAAAACCATAACGACCACATTTACCCAAATGACCTACATCAAATAGCACAGAGACAAGCCTCAAAACAAACAAAGTTACGTGGAGTGAAGTGAAGAAAACAAAATAGTTTGGGTTTTTATTTTTGGAGAGAAATCAACATGAAAGGTACACAATTCCTGCCGAGAAAAACATGGGTGGATCCCTGATGTTTTGGCGATGTGTGGGCTACAAAGGCACAGGGAAGTCTAAAGTCTAAACTGTTAGAGTTTGCATGTGTGGTATGTGTGCTATTTTGGGTTGTTCTTAGTTAACTCTTTAATGCTTACTTATGCTCTAGGTTGCAAGAATGATCTGATTTGTTTATTTCGTATTTACCAACATAAGTTATGGCTGCAATTTATCTATAAGGCAAAGTAAGCACCAGGCCTTTTATATAATCTACATAATGTATGTCTAATTGCATGTTTTAACTGCATTTTTAAAACTTTGATTGATAAGGGAGAATGGATGAAAATTATTCATCATGATAACCCCATCCATCCAGCCAACTTCTCCCGCTTCATCTGTCAGGGTCACGGTTGGTGCCGGTGCCTATCTCCGGCAGACTATAGACGTAAAGCTGGGTACACCCAGGACAGGACGCCAGTCTCACACAAAGACGTACAACCATACGCACACACACTCACACCTTGGGACAATTAACCCACACATGCATGGGGAGAATATGCAAAAGACCCCAGGGCGGGACCGAACCCAGCACCCTCTTGCTGCAAGCCAACAGCACTAACCACTGCTCCACTGTACATCCCCCACTGTACAGCCTCCATGATAACCCTAGAAAGCCAAATGTTTATTGATGAGTTTACATTGCTGAAGGACTTGCGAGAGACTAGTGACCTGTCCAGTGTGTACCCTGTCTCTCGCCCAAAGACTGCTGGAGATAGGCACCGGCCCACTGCAACCCTTACTGAATAAGATGGATGGATGGATGGATGGACGGACGGACGGACGGACGGACGGACGGACAGATAGATGGATGGATGCATAACCTAATGTCAAATTGTTAAACTTTATGGAGCCCAACTTTACTCAGAAGCTAATAAATTAAATATATAATATTTTTGAAATAACTTGCCCAAAACTGCTCAAAAGAAAGGGGATCCTTCGAGGTGCACCCTCCAGGTCCTCCTTGATCTACCAATAAATATAAACTTAAATAACGAAATGTGTCCAGTGTTCATGATGATAGCATGTCACTTAATATTACTAAATTAACTTTTTCAGTCCAGGGTACAAACTGAGCTCTTGCAATATTAACAAATATTTCCACCTTCAGCAACTGTTTTTTAATCTTTTTTATTTTTTCAGGTATATCTGATGAATACATGTCAAGTAGGATACTACTTTTTTCCCCACCTCTGACACTAGCAACTGTTTTTTTACACTGCAAAAAAAAATGAATTCATGTAACTTTTTCTAGACATAAGTATTTTTCTTGTTTTTGCCAGTCTACTGATGAAATGGGATGATTTATGTTTGAAATAGGGAAAAGAAAACAACTTCATTATCATCATTTAGGGGCATAATATCTAATCTAATTTTAATAGTAAAATTACTGATTCCATTGGTTGATCTTATTTACCAGCTCAAATTGTGTAAAAATTCCCCTATTTCTAAGAAAATATCCATTCATTATTTAAATGTAAATTTTTACAGTCCACAATTACCAAATCTTCTTTTGTTTTTGCCATACTGGTTGCCGTTGTCATAGTAATTTGTTTATTATATTATACCCCTTTTCAAATTCACTTGTAGGCAGGGACTGGCTTAATTTGATAAATTAAAGGTATGTGCTAACGGTTTTTTTTGTACATCTGAATGTATAAAGCAATGTACAAGTTTCTAATTTTTATCTATCTACAATTTTAAATGTAAAAACTGTCCACCTTTATGCTTAAGGAGCCTGATTTCAATAGCGATAGAGTCACTTTATGAAGATTACAAAGTTTGTCCAAGACGGGCCAAGAATGTAAAGTAATTGAAAGGCTTTTGCCTTGAAGACTGGGTAGGTTTACCATCTGAGGGAAAAAATAATGAATTCACCTACCGCAAAAGACTTTACTCTACCTTTGATGTTAAAAAGAAAAGCACAATAACAAAAAAGTAAAGTTTTTGCGAACTTTCAATCAGGGTCATCGAGGCAGTGTATTTTGTCATTAGCATTGCATTGTAACCATTGGCAGCGAATGGCTTATAAGAAATACTGATAGGGAATGTAAACTTTTGATATCAAATGTAGATGTAGAGGGATATACAAACATTAAGAGCTTTTTTCTGTTGATTTTTTAAAATATAGCTTATAGGTATTAAAGAAACAAAATGCTGTAATTTCAGAAAATGTATTTAGGACCAGTAATAAAATGGATTTTCATTACATTAAGAAAGTCCTTGTTAAAAACAAAAGGTGTATGTAAGAGTATAAATTGAAAGATGGAAGGATAATGAATAGCAGAAAAAGATACACAAAGAAGATGGATCACCTGAGCCTTTGGATTGTGAAGCAAAGCCCGTTTCAGACTTGGCAGAAGAACAAAAGGCAGAGATTGTGGCTTATGTCCAAGTTCCTCTTTTTGGGATGAGGAAAGTTTTAGATTTATTTTAAAAAGTAAAAACTTTTTGGAGAAACAATGGAGGTTTGTTGCTTTGGAGTACCGTACCAGGTGCTGATTATTATAGAGAGGTAGTTGTTTTCCATTATTAAGCAACAGGCTCAGCACCTCAAGCTGTTGCTGCTTTTACATTAAAGGGTAGAAGAGCAGGAACCAATTAAAACCCTTTAAAGTTTTGTACTGCCCAACACTTTTTCCCCGTTTTCCACATACGTTGACAGTAAAATCAGTTTGCCTCAATCTGAACTACATGAGCAAGGGTATAGATGGACGCTGTTATTGATCAGATATTGATCAGCATAAACCACCCCTGTCAGAAGAGAATATCCTTCCAATTGAGATCAATCCAGTCTCAATATTACAGTTAGAGTTGCTACACAACAGACATTTGATTCATTTGCCTGTATTCTTAGCTCTAAGCCATAGAAATTAAAATCAACTTAAGAAATGTTTGAAAAATCTTTGTGTTATAAATGCATTCATGAGTTTCACTTTTTGAAGTGTCTTGCTGAAATAAACTTGCGAATAATATTCAGATTTATTGAGTTGCACCTGTAATGTTAAGCTACATCTTAACCACTAAGAATGAAATATTAAAGAACCCAGACTGGTAGCCAGAGGAAACATCAAACACATACTTTGCTTCATTAACTCCATATACTGAGATGAATACTTTATACTCAAATTGAGAGCAGTGGTTAGTATTCATGGGAACAGTGGATCTGAAGGCTGCTCTCTGTACAAGGGTTGATATATTTCTTAGAAACCTCTGATTTATTTTTTTATTTTTATCCTTACAGAAGCTTACCCAACTGACTAAACCCACAGAGGAGCAGGTTTGTTTCATATAAGCAGGAATACTGTAGATGATGAACATGAATGCAGTTGTTTCAGAAAATCCACCCAACCATGTGACAAGCTCTGGTGTTTTTATTGATTAAAAAAGAGCATGTCTGCCAGTGGCCCTGAGGAGGAAGTTACCCGAAGCCGCATCCTCCAAAGCCTGGTGATGAATATCATTGTAGATAGGCAGCGGCACTTCAGCCGGGGTCAACCCTGCCAAGGCAAAGCAAACTATTTATACCTGTTTTGAAAGGGTAGAAATCACTAGTTGTAAGTAAAAGAAAAGCTTTTATATTTATCAGAGAGAATTTCTGCTGTACTTTAACATGTTCAGGGTCCTTGGTGTGCAGTGACTGATTCCGAATGTTAAAGAGCCTGAATGAATCTGAAATGTTCATAAAAGCTGTGCTCTATAAAAGAGCAAACATTTTCACTCTGAGTTGCTTTCTGATTTTGGAATTTGATTCTCATCCTTTCTCTGTTCTTTAAACTTAATTTTGATCTACTTTACCTTTATGTTCTTTTTTGGTTTGTTGTTGTACTATGGTTATTCATACTTTTCTCCTTTTATTTAAAACGTTACTATGGAAACAAGCATGTCCCAATTTTCTAATAAAATGGAATATTGTTTTTTTTTTATAAAAAAAAGAAGCCTAATTTTTTAATTTAGAAATAAAATTAAAGATTATTCCTCCTAATTGCGTTTTCATTTTCTTCTTCAAGGTTTCTTTGAAATATTATTTTATTTATCATTTTAATTAACTTGCAAACTGGAGTTGGATTATTTGTTTTTCTTTTTTATTTATCTGTAAAAATGTAACCTTATTTTGGGAAAGAAAAATCCTTTCTGTTGACCCTTCCATACTTATCAGTAATGTTTTAGAAAACTTAATGGTGTTGAAATATTTTAATAGCAGAAACATCCTTATGTAAAAGTCTAATTTCTTGGCTAATTTAGGAGAATTACTCATGTGCTTTTTAAAAGCTCCTGTCCTACTGGGAAGAAAATGCCTGCTTTACTTTTTTTATTCAATCATAATTTATCAAATTAAATTATATTTGAACTTTCAAAAAACTAACTCTTTGAATATATTTGGGAAAAAGAAACTCCACAGAAACGTTCATAAATATTTTAATAACAAAAAGCCAGACCACTGAAACACCTGTGTGGGTGTTTAAGAACCCCTCATTATTTATTCATTTCTCTCTTCGTCCTTTTCAACTTCTCACCCATCAGAATTACTTTTCAGTTCTAAGTGCGCATCATTAGAGTTGCAATTTAAAAGCACATTTCAATTGGAAGTGCAAATGAGCTTTAAACGTTACTTGCAAATATCCCTTTTTAAAAAGAAAATGACTGAACATGTTCCATTTTAGGTACTATTTTACGCCCATAATTGAATCTCTGAGTTTGCAGGGCTGAATGAAAACACAGGATAAGAGAAAAAGGCCTAGTTTAAAATGTTACTGGTGTTGGTGAGCAGCTGAGTAAAGAATCTCATACTTTTACTGCTCTGAAGTCATTTAACGAGAGGAACTGAGTCTATAACTTATAAGCTGTATGAATGTACAATAAAGCAGCTGTTTTTTCTGCCTTGCCTTAAAAAGCTTTTTGTTGAAATGGTTTGCAAATTTAAAGATGTGGGGCTATCTTTGCGAGTTACTTACAGCCCCTTGAGATCAATGTGGGTTAAACCAAGCTGCCAATACGTGTATCATTAGTGTCCCATGATCACATTGCAGTTAAAAGGTCATTAGCCAGGAAATAAAGAGAGAACAACAGGCTGACCGTCTTTAACCTCAACAATGACAAACGATGAATGCAATCAGAGCATTAAGTGGACATTATCGGCCTTTTCTTTCTCAAGTGTCTTTTGCTGGGCTTCATCCTGAGCTTCTGTCACTGATAGACGAAACTAAACCCAGATTGTGTTTAAACATGCAGTCTAATGACTCTGAACACTAAAACATCCTCCTCGATTTCTGACGAAATGTGTTTCTAATTAGAATAAAGTGGCTGTGATTTCTAAACAGTACATTTTTAAGAGTGAATTCCTGTAAAATATGCCATCTTTAATCATTTCTTATCTGCATTGATGTAAGTCTCTGCTCTATTGTGTGCAACAGAACCCAGTGATCATTTCTGCATCATGCTAGCTCAAGATAAGAAACAAATAAATTTGGGTTCCATAAATAGTAGGCCTATATCTGATTGAGGGTTGATTTTGGGGGAGCGAGGTGGGAGTTGGGGAGGGTTTGTTTCCTTGGTAAACTGTTAGATTTCTCTTTGTATTTCATTCCAACACAATGTATTTCCACTCCATACTATTGTCTTTTCTTTCTGCATCTCTTTGCCGTGTTCTTACTACTCAGTCAGGTGCAGCAAAACTTTCATGTTGAACCAAGTTCTGTTAGAAAGTTTTTTCCTATTTTAAGAGAGCTGTTCTTCTCAAGTATTTATATAGGCTTTGTTACATTCTGGGACTGCAGCCATTGATTTTGATGTCTCTCTTCATTGAATTCAATTTGTTTTATCTATATAGCGCCAATTCACAGAACATGTCAGAGAAAATTCAACCAAATCATACAGTCACATTGGTTAAAAGTTTTCCATCTAAGGAAAACTAGCTGATTGCATCGACTCATTAACTCGACAGCAAGGAAATGTTTTGTTAGTGCTTGAAAAACAGGCATTTCCAAAAACTCCCCTTATTACATCACAGTCTGCATGTACTGTCCTTCAACTTCCAAACCCCAACCAGCCCCGCACCTAGTGACTCAGGTAGAGTGCCACCAACTTTGTTATGAGAAGTTAGAACAACTTTATTATACTTCATCTTTACCTGCTGCAAGGTGTGCTCCTCCATCAAAGGTGAAATCCAAGGGGGGAGGAGCACACATTGATCCACCACCATTAAAGCAGTAAACTAGTTTTTCCTGTAATGTTATCGTAATCACAACAGCTTATGGCATGCTGTTTTAATGTTAATTAGTTTCTCTGAATATTTATTTTGGATATCTGAAATAAATATTTTCCCTCATCAAAATGAATATTTCAAACAAAACGACATCCTTCATATCTAGAAGAAACATTCTGGATGTCTGAAATTAATTTTAGATCTCCATATTTCCATAGTTACTGATAATTTCTATTATTTTGACTGTACTTTATATGACTTTGACAAGTTAGGAGACTTGACCGAAGCACTCTACGCTACATTCAGTCATTCATCCATTCACAAACACATTGATGACAGAAGTGAGGCTGTCATGCTGCCCTGTGACCATCATTACTGAAAGCTGGAGCCAAGGGTTGAACGTCAACCCTTCAACTCCTGCAACCGATGCCACTATCGCCCTGCTCAATACTATGAAGAAATGTATTTCAGATATCATAGACACATACGTATTCATTCAAGCTGATGAATGTAAACAAATGTCTCTAGTTTAATATAGTAAACAGTTGATTATATTTGTTTTGTTAAATAAATATCTAATGTATAAAAGTTAATGAAAGCTTCCATTGTCTATTTTTTTTCTCAGTCAAACACAATACAATGAAAACAACTCTGGTAATGTTAGCTGTCCTATGACTCTATAGGTTCCATTTCAATAGGACCGTGTCATCAACCCAGAATGCATTGCACAGGTGGAAAATGGTGACCTCCATTGGTTAAAAATATAACAAAGAATATATTTTTCTAAGTAATTATGACTTTATATGTATCACAAACAGCAATATTTAAATTATGAGAAAAATGACAACATATTTAGCCTGAACATATTCAACAAGTCATGGATCCCTTTAAATACATTTTATGAGATATTTGATATATATGATGTTGAGGTTGGTCTGAATGTTTAATGTCTGCAGTATTGGGATCTCTGCTAATTTCCCTACTGTCTGTCCTTGTATGAGCTGGGTCGTTACTAAGCTTTCTAAGTAGCAACCAGCCCCTCCTGCTAAGGTTCGTCCATTATTCATGTGTGCAAAGGCACTGAGACACATGTGCAGTTTGCACAATTATTTGTTAACCGTGACTTTTGCTGTTTTGTACCTCAGGTGGAACACTGGCAGCACCTCTGGGATCTCAGCAGTGTGGTCTGCCTCCCTCTGAGATGGATAGAATCAGTTTTCATAGTTTAGCATTTCATTCTGGACGGAAAACTTGAATATTCTTACCGTAGATTTTACAAATAGTAAGCTTCAGAGGGAATTCATTTGCATCTCATTCCATCATTAGTTAAAGTGGAGACATTTTCATTTGGTTACTTCCGAACAGTTGGTATTGCTGATGCCTCACAGCACGATTTCAAATTCAAGTCATTGGATTCAGTTGTGGCTGCTTGGATTTTCTCTGAGCTTCCTGGCTTCATCCCACTGTTCAAAGATTTAAATTTGGGTCACCTGAGTCAAATTCCTGGAGCTTCCTTATCCCATCACTTCTGCCTGCAAATGTCTTTTTTGTCAGCATGAGTTAAAAAGATGGCAACCTGCTGAGCCTTCAGGGAAGTGGAAAAGGTCCCTCCTGGTATCATTCATAAGTGATAGGAAGTGGTTAAAAGCAATATAGGCTGATAACATCCGAATGTGGAAGCAAATGTAAATCTTTAGGATTAATTATTAGCAATAAACCATTAATTGGTTAATTCCAAGAACTGGAAGCTTAGGTGGAAACTGGCTTCTGGTAAAAATGTACCCTGACTCTGAGGATCTGTCCACCATTAGCTCTGACATGCATCATTGAAAAGTGCAATAAATCCTTATGGCAGCAAATATCCCTCAAAAAATGAAGCCAGTCATCTTTTATACTAGTTTGCCCTCTTCCCTATTGCATTTTACTACAGCAGGTTCAAATTATAGGATTATATCACGCATAAAAATCACATTTCTTTGGATCTGCAAAGAAACTTGTTGCACAGAAAATCCATTAGATGTATTTTAAAGATATTATTTCCACAAGGGATTGCAGTGTGGTGTGATTTTAGACTCTAAAGATATAGCTTTCTTTAGAAATGAGCACTGGTCCAAAAGGAAAATATGAGTGAATGCAGGATATTTAACCACAACGAGGATGGGTGAAACAAAAACACACAAAGGAAGCAGAGAATGGCAAGAAGCTATTTAAAACGGGCACATTTGCTACGGCAAATCTTTGGTTTAGTCAGACACAACTTTCTGTAGATAACAGGAAGGTTGAATGAAAACCAAAAAGATTGTTCTATTTTAAAATCTCTAACATTGAAAATGTTGGATTTGGAAATGTTTCACTCTTTCAGAAATATCATAGCTTAGGTAACGATTTACTTTATGTTAAAAAACACACATGGAGACTTGTGTTTAATATTAACCCTGCTAGCTGTGCGAGATACTAATAAAGGATGTTAAAGACAGCTAAAAATATCAGTTTTGTCTTCCTTTTGCTGGAATTGCTCTACGTTGACTCCTCTTCTTGTGCATTCATATATTTTATTTTTTAAAAGAGCAATCACAATAATTTTAAAGGCAAAGCAGATCATTGGAAAGTAGTTAGTTAATTCCTGGTACACTTTTAGAAGAATAAGTTTCTCTGAATTCCTGTGTGATTTGCACAGTTGTCTGATTAACTCTCTCAGGGGGGCCACGCTTGTCACTCACTGATAGGCTTCAACCCCTCGGTGATCCTGAAAATATCTAAATGGTAACAGAAAAGGAGATAGATCATTACCCTTAAAACATAAGTCTATCATTACAACTAAAAAAAGAAATGTGACCAATGCAAATACCTACATTAGATGTGCTGCTAAGAGCTGTGTCCTTGAAATATGTATAGTGGATGATCCATTAACCCATTTATGCAATTTGCGAAACGTCTCTCACTCTCCTCATTTTGTTGCATTGTCCTAATTCTGGGGTTGTAAAAATCTGCTAATGCTCTGCATAATGGACACCAGCCCTTGTTCAGGAGAAGACAGCCAGAATAGCTGAAGAAAACAACATCTGTCCTGCATACTCCTCTTTGCACCTAAACAAGATGTCTGAATACATTAAATAAACATCCTCTTTGTAGTTAGTCATTTTGAATAGAATATAGTGAAGAAAGCTCTTTATTGCCTTCTTTGAAACACGTCTGCAGAATTTGAATTTCAAATTATCCTTTTGATGATGAGGAGGGGAAAAAAAATCCTCTTATGTTTGAAAGACGTGGATGTGCCCCAGTGGTGATAACTGGTGCATCAGAGCAATTTCCTGCGGCCAGACACCAAAACAGGTGCAACAAATACTTTTGCAGAGAAGATAATAATTAGATAGTTCAAGGGGATTAAGTGACAATGCAGGCCGATTGAAATGATGAAACTAAAGCTTTGCAATGTCGTAGTTTCGAGCAGGCTGAAGACTCCTTGGTCTCGATGTGCTCCTTCGTGATAGAGATGGCTCCATATGTCTCAAAAGGGAAACCAGATTAAAGCTAAGTTGGAAATATTTTTATATCTGACAGCATGGGGGCCCATCTTTTTTTGTATGACATGAGTAAAGAGGATCCAGAGAAAAAGAGACATGTTCAATGAACTCCTCTCATGTTTTTCAGTGCTTGCATGGTGGGCAGAGCTTCAAGTGATGGTTGGAAAAAAAATGTTGAGAAGTGTGTATCTTACTCCTGGCAATATCTAAGTCTTTCCTTACAATTTGTATTCTGCTGTAGGCTTTGAGTTTGTCAGATTGAAAGATAAAGAAACTTAATTTCCGGGTGTAGAGCTGTCATATCTAAATTAAAACTCCTACTTTAAGGTTGAAATAAAAGAAAAGTCTAAAGTAAAAATTAAATAAGTTTCTGCTTTGCAGGTCTAAAGTTTCAATGGGCACTTGATAAGATGTTCAGTTTGCATTTTTACTGCCTTAAAAAAGGGGCCAACTTCTGACCTGAAATATTCCAGGAAAAAATTTAGAAGCTCTAGAGGAACAAAGCGTGAGAGAGAACATAATAATTAGCAGCTCAAATGTCACCGTCACCGAGAAGCGAGCAATTTAACATGCAGACATAATGTCCCTGGCTCATTCTGTTTTGGACAAAGGAAGGGAGAGGTGGTTATGATATCCAAGTATCATCGTCACAGAAACAGTTCTGGAACAAAACAGTGTCTGCAGGGGATGTGACCCCCCGTTCATCCCTCCCCTGAGAGGTTCCCACAGCCCGCCTGCCTCCCAGAGCGCAGCAGTCTGTAGGCATGGCTAAGCTTTGCCTGTCCTGCGGGGATATGAGGACCCTCCTGCTGTTTCACAAATAACTCTGTGAAGCAGCAATCAGCCAGGAGCCCTTTTACGGTCGGGCCCACACAGACGGTGATTCTGTTATGTAAAAAAGGGAGGGGATACCACACTATCTGCGTGCTTTGTTCTCCCGTTTGACATGAATTGGCTGTTTGAAGTGAGGGCTTAATGTCAACACGTGTGGCAGCTGTGTGGAGAGGAGTGTTGTGGAGCGCTATCTGCTGCAGATCAGCAAAGTAAACTGCAGTCGAGTTTCCACTCTTACGATTCGATTCTCTGAGGGTACAGAGAAGATAACAGTTGCGATGATAAGCCTTTCCACTGTTTGCTGCGTGTCGGTATATGTTTGGGTGATTTGCAGGAGGTGGGGACTTAAGATGGGGGTCGTACCCCTTACCTAGTGAGTATGTAATGCTGTTGTCAAGGCCACAGACACTTCTACAGAGCGGAGAGAGAATGAAGGCTGGCAACTCTTGTCCGCAATTTCTAAGCAGATTATCACCTTTGTGCGTTAAACTCCTCTGTGGCTGCTGAGGCGGCACTAAAACGCAGCCAAAGATTGAAGGTAACCTGGGAAATTCAAAATCAGGTTCAAATGTCACAGTCAACGCTGAATGAAAACCTGCTCTGTAACTGCTGTTGAATTCTGTGAAGGGACTTTGTCACATTAAACCTGGAGCTTGGACTTCTCACTACTGCGGTTTTAGGCTATGGCACTAACCATCTTTATTGCTTTAATTAACCATAGCTTTAAAAAAGGAGCTTCCACCAATTCCCTTCACTCATTACTTAAGACCTCATGCAGACATGGAGGGATGGTTGTTGCTCTGTGTTCAATAACAAAATGTCTTCATCATGTTGGATAATAGTTTGTAAATCAATAACCTTTTGCATGTTTACGAAAGGAACAGATAGGAACATAGCACTTAAGGGGATTGTTTGTTTTTTTTTCCTTGTAAATGACCAGAAACTGCTATGAAATGATGGTGCCTCCTGAGCATAACAGTGAGGGAAGTAAAATCTTTTCCAATGATTGAATCCCTCTTGTAGAATATGGCTGCTTTTCCTGTTTTTGTTTTTTTTTGCTCTTCTCACTTTCAGCGCTTCCAGTCTTCAACTCAGTGCAGACTTAATGATAAAAGGCATATTTCCTCTGTTTTAAATGTTCACTGCATTCATAATAGAATTGTGCATTATAAACCTTCGGGGGTGCAAATAACATAAAACAACTACAGTTCCTAAGGAAGGTGGGGAAACAGTCAGATTAGGACATGACCTGTAACTAATTGTGAAAAGTTTTCGGTCCCTTGAAATAAACTAGTAAACATGGTTAGTCTTTTCATTAAAAACTAACCATAAGTGTAATAGCAATAACAAAACACAAAAAGTTCTTCTTTTACTTCTAAAACTTAATCTTAATCTTGTAAAATATCATGTCTGAGTGTTTTAGATTCACTGTTCTGGTCCAAAAGGATGCAGAGTATATCTGACACCACTGCCCAAATGAAACTTTTAAAAATATCTTTTTTTTCATCAGTGTCACTGTGGATTATTAACAACACCGATATAAAGCGACAACCCATCATTGTTAAGTCAACAACTGATTGTATCTGTCTTTTAGTAAAAATATTGAAATCCCCTGTCACACATAGAAATGACTCCAATCGTAGTAACTCAACACAGAGAACACAGGGTTTAGTAAATGAATTCCCAGACAGCAGACTTACAGTAAATATTAGGAACTGAAGTTTTTCAGGGACTGAAATACTTATTATTTAAAAACACCCTGTTAGGATCGTGCTCACAACCCGGGTAACCAACATCCTTACATCCAACATTATGATGCTGGGTATTGTGAAAGCAAGTTTTTTAAAGGGGGATGCATAATTTTTATCTGCTTTGTGTTTAAATGAATTAATTAGAAAAATAAGTAACCTTTAGACATCAGCTTTTGACACATCTAATTTGTAGCTATTATTATTATTATTATTATTATTATTATTATTATTATTATTATTATTATTATTATTATTATTATTATTATTAT
>JAUZNJ010073855.1:0-25210 GCA_034780135.1 Jordanella pulchra | reverse complement strand
GTTACACCTTTTGAATGCAATTACTGAAATAAATCTACTTTTTCATGGTATTCTAATTTTATGACCAGCACCTGTACTTTCAGCTTTGAAGAGGGATACTATATTTTTAAAAGATAACCTAAACGTTTTGACATGCTTGATGTTTACATATTTATATCCAGAGTGGAAGATGTTGTTCCACTGTACTCCACACTCTGGCTGTTGTAACTTTGTCTTACATACAACCTGTCTGACTCAAGGGTCACTGACCAATCATTAATCAACAAACCCAGTTCTTTACTGGGCAGTATTTCTACCTGCACTACTTGGAAATCCAGTTGGGAGGAGCTTAAACAAACATTTTCCTTTGACTTATTCATCTGTACAGATGGCAACTTGTTGAGTTATTTCTCTTTTTGCCCCTATTTCCTCAATAGAAATGGCTAATGGCATTCACACTTTGCATAATTCAGACTCCCTGAACTTTATTCAGCACCATAGAGCCATGAGCACCAAATAACAGATGTATCATTTACAAGTAAATGCTCCAAGAGGATTCACATGGCTAAAGCCTTCTCAACCGGTTGTTGCCGTTTGAACCAACTGTAACACCTTGGATAATTACATTCTGTTTCCCAGGCTATTGTTCATCAGTTAAAGGTCAAGAGGATTATTTGTAACACAAACCGAGCCTTGCACAGTGCGGCCCAATAGCGGGGTCTTTAGTTGCTCAGTCACTTTGATATGCATGTGAATGTCAAATTAAAGAACCAAGGCCTAATAGGCAGCCATTACTGTGAGCAAGGATTCTTTGTGTTAATCTGAGGTCTAATCACTTATTCAATCACTAAGCATTGTGTTGGTGCCCCAACAGCCCCACCCCACTCCCCCACCCCCCACCGCTCTTCCAGCCCACCCTGTCATGGCTGCATGGCTGCACACTTTGGAAAAAAGAAAAAGGACAACAATTTCTTTACTTTATTTTCCAACACCATGGATACACTCAAACACACATTTCTGTATATAGGCATGGCCTAATTGGTTATCCAGTATGCTGTTTGCTTTAACTAAATGTGAACTGTATATAATTAGGTGAGAGACACAGTTGATCTCTATGCACTGCCTCTCATAACAACCACTACTCTTTGTTTCACATGTGTGTTGACAACAAATAAACACAAAAAAGAAATGATTCTAACTGAGACTGCTAAATCTTCTTATGCTGTTAGAGTTCAGCTCAACAGATATTTCCGAAATAGTAGGACTTCTCTCTTTTTGCCTAGCTCATATGAAGCACATTTAGTGTTGCAGGTATGACCAGACATCCCCAATTTCCGGGAACTATCCCCATTTTGGACACCCTGTCCCCGTCTGAAGCTGTCCCCCAGAAATGGCCCAGATTTTATGAATGTTGTGTGTAGAATGTTATTTGGGTAGAAGGTGCCTGTTGCACGTAGAAACAGCAGATAAGTTAGCTGGCTGTGTTGCTCTAAAGATGTGGAAAAGAGTGCACAACTTTTAAAACAAAGCTGAGCTGTGTCATTGTAAGTGTGTTAATCTATTATTTTATTTGGACTGGGCTGATCCGTGTGATAAATGATTGTTTTGTGTCCACTTCTCTACAGTGTTCTCCAGCACCAGTTAGAAATGAAGAAGCCTCTTGGATAAGAGGTGAAACGTCTTTTAGAAAACTTACCATCCAGTTACCTAAACTGAACTTTCCAAGCTTGACAATGACCTGGATGACCGAGAACCTCCACAGATACTGATGAGAAAGGAGAAAAATATACTTCAAAGAGTAAACAGAGAGCAGGCAGAAGTCAGAAGAGCGCTAGAAAGAAAAGAACTTCAGCAACAGGGCAGACATACTTATTTGGTGATATTTTACTTGCAGATTTCAGGTGTATTAAGTAACTGGGACTGGAAGTTAAAGTTAGTTAATTGGTCATTTAAAATCAAGGGTAAAAATCAATTTATGATCATTAGTTAACGCTTACAATTGTGACTCTGGTTACTCACTGAATTCTTTAGTCTTCTCCTTAGAGTGGTATCAAATCCAGCTGCTAAAGATCTGCTTATCTTTACTAAAGAAAATTATCTCTGTAAACTTCAACTGTTAACCAAAAAGGATGGATCTGACCCGAGTGATCAAGTGTTCACTCCACAAAGCCCAGGCTGCTAAAGGTTAAAATTATTGGTACCTTTATTTACTAATAATACAATTATAGTGGTTCTAGCATGTATTTAACACTCCAAACTACTGAGAGGCACATTGTAAATGGGATTTCAAAAAGTAAAAAAAGAAAAGATTTAAGAATCAATTTAAAAGTCTCTAAAGAATGTCCCAGTTAAAACTGTTTCACTAATGCATAAGGTGATGTTCTTCAAAACAGTAGCAGGCATACGTGAATAATAATGAGTTTAAGTTCTGAAATGTAATAAACAGTATAATTTCAGACTGTGTACAGTGGGAAATTGATAGTGATTCACAAAATCATTACCAGTGGCACCGAAATGATTACTCAGACAAACCTTTGCAACTTAACCAGAGGAGACAGAAAGAAAAGGAAAGGGGGAGTTCTAGCTAAACCAAAGACACGCCACAAGATGGCTGCAGACCGGGTGGTAGAAGATGGTACAAATGTTGTGACCCTCACAAGATGGTGGCTGGCAAAGTGATTGAAGATGTCAGTACGTATGTAACGGAGGGGGGCTTTAAAGCGAGGACAATAGGCTATAAAAATTCCTTTAAGAACTGTTATGGGGAAGCGCGAGATGTTTAAGGTTGACGCTTTTAACCTTTAACATGTTAACTTTAGGACAGGAAAAGGAAAAATCCAGCACACATAGTCATTCACGCACACAATTAAAAAACAGCACTTGTTAAGAATAAAATATGAAAACAATCAATCAAAAATCAGCTTTTCATTAAACATATGCAATTCCATCTAATCTGACTACCTTCCCCCCAAGCATTAACACCCTTTGTGGCAGACAGCCACAGGAATAGGGTAAACGTTGGTTAAATGTTTGTATTTACTTTTTTGTTTTATTTCATTATATCATTTTTCCCTTAGAGGGCAGCAGAGCTCGTTAGGCCCCACAAAATTGAAAAGGCCTGGTAACCACCCTACACCCCTCCATGATCCTGTAGCTGTCAAGTCTCCCGTTTTGGCCGGGAACCTACTGTATTTCACCCCTCTTTCCCACCATCCTGCTGTATTAGCAGTCTCTCGTAAATTTCCCATCTTATTGTATCATATTAAAAGCATTTATCTGCCTCCTAAAACGGAACTGTCACTAGCATTTCAAGTCAAATCTGATCACCTAATAGTGGTTTGCAATTGGTTAGCAAGTGGTCATTTTAGATCACTGGAGACAGGAGGTTGACTGGATAGTCAGACGGCTGACAGCAAATGTAAAATTTCCCCTAATTTCAAATTCAAGAACTTGACAGGTATGTCCTCCACTCCCACCCCAAAACCAGAGAGATAGCTCTAGTTTTCTATTAATATCACTATTGATTTATGTATTTTATTAATCTTAGTAGATATTGGCAGTGTGCAGAGGTACATTCCTGGCCTTTACACTGGATTTTTGTTTTTTAAATATTGATAAATATGTAAAAAATATGAAACCATTATTGTCCCAGTTTTCTAATTTCATCTTGATGAGATGTATTAATTTGTATCCCCAAGCTGGAAATGTCTCCAAATTGAATTTCAGAAATCTGGTCCCCTTATTGTAAAACCACCTTGCAATCTACCTACTGTATATTGACAATGTCTTCATCAGCTTTCAACTCACAGAGACCCCAATTTTCTTTCATTCTTATTTTCAAAATGGGAGTGCATTTGTATAGTTAGATAATTATACTTTACTGGTAGGATTCCTTAGGGGCTTATCTTTGGTACTCTGCTCTTCCCCTTGTATGTGTTACACCTTGGAATACAGTATATGTAACAGTGTATACTGTTGTCAAAGTCTGCTGTAACAATTTTTAAATGTTGAAAATATTAAAACTAAAGGTAAAAAAAACTTGCTGAAGATAAACACTGAGTAAGATGTAAAACCAAATCATTTGCTTTGGTAAACCCACATTCTTTAAAAGTTCTCCTATTCATTTCTACGTGGTTTATCACAGTCATTCTGGGTGCAGTGCTTGATAGGCATCTTGATTTGACAAACAAAGCATTTGCTTTTGTGAGATCAAGTTTTTTCCAACATACAGTAGAGTAATTGCAAAACACCTACAAATTTTTTTTGTTTGTTTGTTTGCTTTATTACATCCTAAGTATTTACATTCTCTAACATTCAGTTCCAACCATCATCTATACTCCCAGAATACTAGTTAAAACTTATGTTTTTTTGAAATTGCAAACTGAGATAATATTAGAGAACCATAAATACTTTTGCAAGTTCAATGTACATATGAATTCCAAAATAAGCTGCACTGCATATCCATTATATTTTTAAATAGAGGCTTCTACTGCACCACCATACTGCTCAAATATGCTCCACATCTCACTGTCAAGATCCATCAAAGGAACAATGAGAGAGTCTACATTCATAAAGTTCCAAAAGTGTTTTGTAATGGAACATTAGACTGTAATAAACAACCAAAAATTGTTCTTTATGGAGCTACTAAAGATCTGTGAACCAGAGAGAAACAGCCCCCTGCCATGTGCTATATTACTAACAGAGCTGTAGACTGAAGTCAAAGTCAGAACCATTAAGGGTTTTAAATATTTCCTCCTGAATTTAAGGAGTCGCAGAGCACAATTTTGTTCAGCCCTTACGAGTCATCTCTGCTTCTGTGGAAGGCAACAGATTTCCTGTCCCTGGAGAGGGCTGCGGACCTTTCACCTTGCACCTGCAGGTGTTTGGCACTCCAAGGCTCATACACCCCTTTTTTTGCATCTGGATGTAACCAGATGTGGAATAATTTCACTCAGCGGTAAAAGTCTTCTCTTTCTCCTGGGACTCTAATCACCTTAGAGTTGTTTGAGTTTCAACACACACAGATGTGCTCGTATACGTCCAAGATCATTTCCTTATCTGAAAGCTTCACTGCAGTGCACAGTAGTAAAAACCTACAGAAGTGACACCAGGGAGGCTCATTTCCTCTGCTCATTTTATTTGACTTCCACTAAAAAATATGACTTTAACTTGCGTCTGATAGGTGGTATGTTTTTGAATGCCTCACAATGTCAAAAAAGCACAAAGCTGTCTTGCAGGCCAACAATTCTTCTTTTCTTTTTTTTAAGCTGAATAATACATGCATATTTTGCTGTGAAACGGTAAATTCAATAGCCTATATGGAAAAGGATTGCTCTCAACGTAAACCATTTTTTGCAGGCAGCCGTTTACTTTCTTTAGGTCCAGTCTCCCATAAATAATTTGCCTTCAACCTTCACATGCATAAAAATTGCAACTTGTTGGTTATGAGAGAGAACAGTGAGGATGCACTTTGAATGCCAATGTAGCGATGAATAAACAATGGCTCACTGCTCCAAGAGCAATGCAGAGCTGCCAGAAGACATTGCTTTGAGTCCGTAGGCTCGCTTAATGGGTTTTGCCACAGACCAAGCCTTTCAGTCAGCTGTGAATGGGAGACTGTTTTGATCTAGGGGAACACTTTAATAATTTCCAACAAAGCAACGATTCCCTTGACGCTTTGGACAACCTTGGCCGATTCCCTCTGATTATACTTTATCTACTCAACACTTTTAAAACCATAACTGAAAGGTCCTTCTGTGAGTAAAAAGTTATGGCACATGAGAAATAAATATCAAACTTACTTTCAGAGCCAGTTATTGTCAACAAAGGTACCTTTTAAGGAACTCATAACATCTATAACAACAAACAAATGTCTTAGCTGTGCATTTTAACACTATACCCAATACATCTTATAATAACATGCAAAACCATAAAAATAGTCTAGCTCCTCTGTAGTCTATCTGAAAGGATATGAGATGCTTGAAAAGCAAATGAAAGCCTGTGATTTTCTTTGAAGGCAGTGGGGGCCTTTATAACCATCTTTGCAGTGCTGCAGTGCCACCTGGTGAGCAGTTTTGGACGAGAATGTCTGCCAAACATGGTCCCTCTCTACTGAGTTACTATTCACTCATTCAAAAGATACGATTCTCCTTTTTTTTATTAATGTCTGGGTCAAAAAAATATATAACACACCTAAATCCTTTGATAATATAAAGTGAAAAGCTGTAATTATTCTAAGGATAGCCTTTGATTAAAAATAACCCAATACTGAGGGGAAATGCATAGCAAGGGACACAGACAGACTTAAGGAAATATGTGTGTTCTTATTACCGTGTTATTACAATGACATCTAACTTGTAAAAAAGCAACACAAACTGTGTATTTAAAAACAGGCTATCTTATCAACTCTAAGATATGTAAAACTATCAAAAATCCCTCAAATGAATTCAATTACAGTGCTGTCAAAATGCTGTACCACCTCAAGAACGGATGTTTTACACATTGCTTTTGTCACATTTTTTTTAAAGTTCTTGGATGTTAATTGATGTCAAAAGCTCCTTTATTATTAATAGATAATAATGACAGGCCACTATCACAAGTCAAAACCTCAGACAATGCAGGAAAGCATTTATTTGTTATATAATATTAACCTAAATTTATAAGATGTCATGTTTTGTTCTAAAGAAGAGGGAGCCAATGATTACTATCATTATTTTGTCCAGTTGCTTTGAATGAAATATCATATTTGAAACTAATGCCAATTAATTTATGATCGATCTGCTCTTATATTTAAGAGATATCCAAGTCTTGCATAAATAAATAGTTTTGCGTTAATTTTTACTGCCTTTACTTTTTACTGTAACTGTAGAAGCACTGTTTTAACAAAGGAATTTAATGTCGGATTCAAACTTATAATTGTAATGGTGAAGCTGTGTGCAGGTGTCTGTGTTGTCTCTCACCTCTTGTCCTCAGTGTGGATCCATGCAGGTGGGGCAGCACAGATGCACCTAATCAGAGCTCATCAAGGTGGAGCATTTAAGAGAACGGTTTCCCCAGATTATACTTCCACATAATGTGGTAACTAGGCCTCCTCTTGTTTTCCAAACTGCAGTTACCTAAATGCAGGGTTACATGCTTTTTCTCTCGCTCAGTCTCTTATTCAGACCCCTTCCAGCTGAATCTTTCGTTGCATTAAATAAACCTTTTATCAATTCTTTCCCTGTGTTTTGAGTTATACTGTGTAAGGGTTAAATTTTGGTGCTGATATGTTAAAATAAAAATGGTTTCCTATTTTTTTTTTGTTGATAAATGCAAAATCAAAACAATTTTTCCAGCCTTGTTTTCATCGCTTATCTACAGCTGTAGCTCTACTTCCACAACAAAGCGCTAAAAGGCACTTACCTTGTTGCTTTTGAGCACAGTTCAAAATGTTTTCTGAGAAGTAAGTCTACACAGGCTCCATAGTTTTCAAGTGTTTATTTAAAGTAAGATCTCTATCTTCGAAAGGTCTGCTAGTTAATTATGTGATTTTTGATAATCAAATTGGTTTATATTGTCTTACAGAAACTTGACTGCAGCAAGAGGATTATGTAAGCATAAACGAGCCACCTTCCTGTAGTTGTTTATATTTTAACATACCCAGAAATTTTGGGTGAGAAGGAGCAACAACAATGTTTCAATCTGATTAACTGCTTTGTCCAAAGCCTGTCCAAAGTTATAATTCTTTTGAAAAATTAACCCTTAGTTTCCCCTTATCCAAACTGGAAAACACCAAAACCTATTCCACCAGCTTCTTACTCTGAATTTTAGAAGTTGAGGATTTTGTTGATAGGGTTACTAGTTCCCTGTGTACTGCCTTAGACCATGTAGCCCCTTTAAAAAAGAAAATCTTTAAAACTAGAAAGCTGGCTCTTTGGTTTGATACAGAGCTGCGCACTTTAAAGCAAAATGCTAGGAGACTGGAGAGAAAATGGTGATTTACCAGGTCTACTTACGGCAGTATTGAATGACCCTTCAAGGCAGCATCTGAGGTAACTATAGAACTTGAACTAGGTTATACTTTTTTGATCCAGATGAACCTTTAGAGTTAACAAAACTATTAACTTAATCTACAACTTCAACTTTTATGTTAGGAAGTTTTGAACGAGTCTGATTTGATTCAAATCATAAACATGTCCCCTTCGTCAGTTGTTTTTCCGCATGTTAGAGATTTTTTGGTATTATCATTTTGTTATTACTTTAGATCCATATTCAGTCTAATGCTAATCAGTTTATTACTTTAGATTCATATTCAATCTAATGTTGATCAGTAAAGTGTTAAACTGACCCGGAGGTCAGATCAGTCTGTTCATTTTCCTGTGACTGTGTATTTCCCAGACCTTGAATTCTGTGTGCAGTCTCTGCTGTATTCCTTATCTGTTTTTCTCAGGAAATATAAGACGGGCTGGAGCCAAAGGATTTCGGAACACTCTGTGAGCTTGCTTGGAGGAGCAGTTTGCGGGGTCTTCCCCTTTTGCAAAAGTTTGTCTGTGGTTCTTTTATTCAAGGTTCAAGGAAAGAAAATACCCTTCACCGCACACCTTAAAAACAGCAATTATCAAACTATTGCTTTGAAGGAAAACTTGGACAAATTGTTTTACGGTTGTTGGCCAACTGTTTCATTTGTTTTACTCATATTTTTATGTTTATTGGCTTTTACTCTGCTTTTATTTTTCTTCTATGTATTGTCTTATTCATGTAAAGTACTTTGAATTTTCCATATACTGAATTGAGCTAAATATACTCACCTTGCGTTGCTATAAATCTAGGCCAAACATTTTGACTAATTAACAATTATTTTACTCCTCCTGTTCATTATGTCCCTCATCTATAAGCAAAACCATGTTTAGTCTTCTGTTATTTCTGTCATTATGTAACTTTTTAGTTAGTTTAGGATAATATGGAGACTATAAATCAGTAAACAGTTGAAGTCTTTATATTTGTAGTACCAGGAACAGCATAGCAATTTAAGGTGTTATATAAGGCTGTTTGTTCTATTAATTTAAAAACTGAAGTGATAAGCAGGGCTGAATGTGACATTATGGCCTATTAATACCTGCTACTTCTACTGGCATTTACACAGATTTCATTTGCCACCAAAGACACTCTCTGTGCTGTGGTTAGGACGTAAGCCTGACCGGAAGGATTCAAAGAAACTGGTCATTATCAAGAAGTTGTTTAACTGCAGACACACAGCTTTTTCAATAATCTTATTGATGAACGGGGGGTTTTAGATGGGCTTGCAGCTCTGTAGTAGCAGCTTGTTCAAGCTCTTCTTTTCCAACAGCTGTTTGATAATTGCTATTTTTAAGGCATGTGGGTAATCATCTCAATAAATGGATGTGTTTATTGTTTTAGTTATATCAGATATTACAACAAGCAGTGCTGACTTAAGCTGTGAGTAAAATATCAAGACAGCAGGAAGAAGAGCTTAGTTGGTGTACGATTTCTGCCAAATTTTTGTAGTTTATTTTGTGAAATTGGGAAATGTTTTCAAGACCAATTCTCATTGGAGACAACTTTAGTACTGGACTTGATATGGAAGTGCAGCCTGCCCCCCTTTTTTCAATGAAGAAATGAGCAAATTCATTGCAGATCCAAGTAGAGTACAGTCCAGATGCTACAGTCACAGTAAGGTTTCTTAACCTCTCAACCCTTGCAAATAAGAGATGAACATCGATAATGTTTTGGTGAAAATCTCCCAGAAGAATCTCTTGCATTTTTTCAGTTGCTACAGTTAAGTGATACCTATAAAGCCTCTCTTTATAGAAGTTAATGTGAACCTGGAGTCCAATCTTTTACGACCTGCATTCAGCTTTTGGCTACTCCCCCTTTTCACTTCTGACTTGTGGGATACTTTTCCAGGTAAAACTTGTCCTCCCATTACCAACCTTCAGTAAAATTGGAGCAACTGAATGGATGATGTCTGAAATCTTAGGATGAAAGTAATCTGCCAGCTCATCTACAGGGTTACAGGGCAAAGTGGAGGTAGAAGAATAAATATGGTTAAAGGTGTGTGATGCCTTGTCCTTAAAGATGCCCTTTTTATGATATATGTTTGGCTGTTATGTTAAAAAAAAGCAGAAAATAAGCCATTTCTTATCACATTACAGACACCTAGGAAATGTATTGACCCTTAGTTATGATCAAGTCCAAAATACAGTATGTCCCTTTTTTTCAGACAGTAGGCTGACAGGAAAGGGGGTATGAGAGAGGGGGAGAGACACACAGGAAAGGTCCACAAGCCGGATTCGAACCCCAGTCGTCCACGTCAAGGACTAAGGCCTCCCTACATGGGTTGCGCGCGTTAACCACTGTTCCTGCACGCCTTTGTATGTCCCTTTTAATGTTTTAATGCTCAAACCTTCCACGGTAAACATATCACTGATAAAAGAAATCATAATTACTGAAACGGTTTGTTTTAGACTCAGAAGGTCAGCAAATATCCAAGAATATGATTCGAACAGAGCTCTTCAGCTGGAGAGTCAAAAATACAAGAGTCAGATTTGCTCAGAAATACTTTTTTTAAACTTTAGTGAATCTTTAAATAATTGCAATCTCTAATGTTGGCCTTTACATCGAAAATATTTCTAATCCTATGTTAGAAAGAAAAGTGCTAATGAAGGGGGATGCAATTAGGTGAAATTGCAACTAGTCGTAGTCAAAGGAAAAGCTTCTAAAGTGAAAAATGTAATTTGATGACCATGTAACCATAGATGTATTGGCTCATGATCTTTTTACATATATTTAACAAAGCACGTGATACAAAGAGACACAATTTTAAACATAATTCTGAACAATCAACTTCATGACACATGAATAGATTATCTCTATTTATTTTTTTGTTCTGCCTTGCATCTGCAAAAAATAAGAAAAAAAGAAGGAAAACTGGAAAAAAACACCAAGGGATAAAAAGGACCGGTTGAACAGACAAATCAATTTTCGGGTAGACTCCCAAACTATCAAACTTCCTTACACTTCTTTAGATCTGCAGAGTTTAAAACATCAAGCTTAGAGTTAATTTCCAAATCGATGACAACATGAACGAGGAGACTGGTGAGTCTGCAGAGCTGTACTGATGAGTCTTTTCAGAAAGTTGTAGTGAGAACGCTACAAAAGCAAGTGGCCACTTGAACATCAAATCAAGCAGCTACTTTTGGACACGCATACTTTAATGCTGGATAGAGTGTATTGAATAGATCATAAAATTCTAACATATATAACACATGTTTACAGCCAGTCTCTCTGTATGGTATGCCTGAAATTTTGCATCAGGAAACATGATGGAAATAAAGAAAAAAAGGAGAAAAAAGACTTGTATGGAATTAACTCCACCTCCTCTGGCGCAAAGTTTGGATAAGAAACATGCATATTTGAAACTGAAAAAACTATCACAACCTAATGCATCCTGTTTTATCCTTGCTTAATACAACAGTGAAGAGAATAAGCGTTTCAAAAAACGCGATAATAACTATCTCAAAAAGTCATCTTTTATGATTATATCGTTTTTGCAATTTACCTTGGATATATAAAGCAAGGGTTAAAAAATTTATGTATGTATTCTAGTCTTATACTTAAAAACATTGAGGTTCAAGCAAGAGAAAACTGTCTGGAAAGAGCCAGAAGTTACTTACCATATTAAGCTTCTTAGAAATGTGGATTGTTTGAAGCCATAATACCTTTCTTTATAATTGACAAAAAAATAAATAAATAAACAAAACAATCTGCATTTGATTCAGTGCTGATGTGAGAATTAAAGACGCCTCAGAGATTTTTCCTGTGTGTCTAATCATTGCTGCTACATTTTTTACATTAAGATCTTGTAAATTATGTTGTACTATAAAATGTAAATGCAATCCATAAAAAGACCTCTATAGGAATCCTTTGTGGTTAAGGGAAAAATATGTTGTTTCCATTTAAACAGAGAATTAAATGAAGGCCATTCGAAATAACGAATAAGTTAATTATTAGTATTTAGTTGCCTACTATGAATCAAAAAGATGGGCACCATTATTAAAAATAATGTCAATATTTACAGCTGTGGCACTAAAGTTATAGTTGACAAATGCAATAATCAGGAGAAATAGAACAAATCATCCACAAATAAACCTACTGCTTTTTATTCTGACTGGAATCTTAATAGGCTGTCTATAAATGGAGTGTCTAAGGACTTACTTTAGTACTTTAGCAAGGCTCAAAAGCTGTAAAGGTGTGATGATTCTTCATAAGTCTTAATAATTTTCAAACAACCTAAAGCATAAATGAAACAAGTTAAACGTAATGTTATAACAGACAATATATCTTTATTATTTCTTTTCATTTGTTGCTAAAATAACTTGTAACATGTCTTAACGGAATGTCTGCATTTACATGTCTAGTCTGAAATAGCATCTTGATCAAAATTTATGATAAAATGAACAAAACATATTTTCATGTAAAACACTACATTGTTAAAAGATTATAAAGAGGAAGTATTTCTTTATTTTATGACAAAACCACAATGCCATATAAAATACACTTTTTATTATCTAAGAGCATGAGTTGATTTGCCTTAAATCCAGCATATTTAGCCACGGTAGCTTCGACTTTAACAGAAACCATACAGCACTCACTGCTTGGATATCATTTAACAAGAAGAGCTTGTGAGCAACCCCTGAAGAGTTAGAAAGCATGAGGTTATCTTTAGATTTTACCCCCCGAAAAGTGCTATTTAACAATGATTCTGAGCAAGCTGCTTCTTACAGAAAAAATATAAGCTTTATGTCTCCATCTACACCATGTTAAGACAATGTGTTTCATACAGTTTCCTCAAAAGTGCTTGTTGAAGTCTGAGCAGACTGTAGAATAAAAAACAAAATATACAGTACATTGCCCACATGTTAGATGTATGTTACTCCTATACGATACTGGCCACATTTACTGGTACCCCTGACAATGATGGTTAAAAAGCTTGAAAATAAAATTGTCTTTTTTATCACATTACATATTATCAAATTGAAAACTTTAGAGAATTCCTACAGTTCATGTAAGTACATTCATTTAGGTAGTAAAAAATAAGTTTTGAGGACATTAGTTTGTAAAGACTCACAAGTAGCACAATTATTTGTGAAGATGCACATGGCCTCTTCTTTTTTGAAAAACACATTTATCTCAAAGCTCATTTTTTTAATTAAAAACCGTCTAAATAGTTTGGAAGGAGATTAATGTGTGGTTTATGCATCACAGCTGGAAGGAGTTGTAATAAATTGCAAAATTTGGAAGGCAGGCCAACACTGAGATTATTACGACCTTTTCAAAGAGAAACAGGCCTACAGCCTCATATATCCTCTAGCTTAGTCACCAGGGAAGATTATTTGCTTTGCCAAGTGTTTATTCTTTCTTTACTTAAGACTCACCTAGCATGTTTTTTTGCTAAAGCCTGATTTTGGACACATCTCTACAAAGGATATAATTTAAATCAGTTACAGTCAGAGATGAAATTACACATCACCACATGACCACATTTCTGATAGTATGACAGAAAATGTATTTTCCTGGCGAGCCTCCCAAAAACAATCTAGTATTCATAGTTTCTAATGGCTGTTATAAAAAACAGAAAAATCAGTTACTCAAGCTCTTCTGCAGAGCTGCTCTTGCACTGTTTCCTAATAATATATATGTTGTCTTGTTGAAAAATATATTTTAAAATGTTAGTAAATGAAGGGAATTTTGTAGAACTTCAATCCTATGCGTAGGTGGCATATGTGTTGTTTTTTGATGTTACCCTCTTCCGAATCGTGCAGTACTTATGCTTGCTATCGTGTCACTGTTTCTATGGAGATAACTTTGAATTAAATGTACTTAAGTTAAAGGTTTTGGTTCTTTTAAGGGTGAATTTATGCTTCTGGAGTAAATTCTGAGTTTATTTAAATATTTCTTCACATCGTTATCATGGTTGCCAGTAAATATATCCACTTCAGTCAGTAATACATTTTAAAATTATTTATTTTATACACATTCCTAAACTTAAAAATCATGTTATTAAAACACACAAATTTACCTTGTTATTCCTTGTTATGTAATTGAGATATAGAAAAGTATTTTTTCACAAATGCTTCTTACACCTATTTCCACATGTTCAGTGTTAAAACAATCTGTTCCCTTAAAACTTTTTCCAACAGCAAAGTCTCCTCCGTCAGCCTCATTTCATTCTTTTTTTTTTTTTTTTTAGCAGCTCTGAAAAGTTAAAGCAAAACATGTTCTGTTGGTCTGAGGATAAAGTGCAGGTGTCCTTTGGACCCAACATCGAATCAAATATAACAGCAGTGGACTGAGATCACTCAAAGACCCCGCCCTCTGATCTGAGAGCAGGGTAATAAAAACCTTCATGAACCAGAGCATTGGACAACAATCTCTGCCCTCGGGGAGACATGCAGCTCTGTCCAGGTAAATATCCTCTGGCAGATTTTCCGGATCTTGTAGATTTAGATCTTGGTGCTGCATAATACCCCTCCATGTGGTCGTATTGTGTGGGCTTGACTTTAGTGCTCTGAGTCCGTCTGTTGAACTGGGCAGGGAAAGGTTCCATATGTCCAGAATCCAGGGGAGATTTGGAGTGGTACTGATAGTAGTGACGATGTTCTCTGGTGCTCTGTGAGCGCATCGGTCTTCTCAGGATGCTGGGATTTGCAGCATCAGCCAACAATGATGCATCCTGTTCGTAGCCTCTTGATTTGCACCTGTGAGCGAGTTCGATGCTTTTCGGGTTAGGGCAACCTCTGTCAGGCAGAGAGGGGACTTTGCGGAGAAGTGGCTGCTGCGAGTAGCCCTCTTTAATATGAATCCGCCTCACCGGGCCAAATTCGGCACCAGACCGGTGGCCACGACTTTGACTGGAGACTTCAGGGTATCCTAGCTGGGAACTCATTCCAGGCGAGGTTGGGGATGTAGTTACAGCCGTTTGACTTTCCATGTTGTGTGCAGAGAGGAGGTTACCGTTTCCTGGGTCTGACTTACTCCTCGTGTGCATTATGTCCCTTGGTGAATCTGGAGTCTCACAGGGAGACACAGAGTGGTACGTCTCCTTATTTGCCTCCTGTTTAACTGGTTGATATACTACCCTTTCAAAAACCTCTGCATCTCTAGCCTCATACACCACAGTGTCTCTGCTCTCTATGTAAAGCTCCCTATTCACAGGCGAGATGTGGCGAGGAGAGTAGTTGTAGTAATCTGACTGCTCATCTTCTCTTGTGGAGTGAACAGTGAAGGTCTGTTGACGATGGATGCCACTTTGCCGACGGGGATCAAGGTAATGAGGTCCTGGATTTTCCGAGTTTGAACCGGCATGGTATTGGTGTTCTGGCAGTAGGTTCTGAAACTGTGTCCGTAGAGGGTGGAGGCCAGCCGGGATTATTCCTTGATAGGGTACCTCAGGGCTTGTCTTTTGCTCTACATAAAACATGGAGTCAACAGGCAGGATTTCTGTGTTTGCCAGCTCATAATGACTTATCTGTGGAGCATGGAAGGAGTGTGCCCTCCGGATGGCTGGGTTTCTTGCTGCTCTGGCCTCTGAGCTCTGCCATTGACCCTGTTGCCTGCTGAAGTCACCCTGGTAACGTCTGTACTGCGGGGAAAGAGGTTGCCTCAGACCTAAGGAGCTGTAGCGGCTTTCAGAGGACTGCCTGTACAGGCCTCTATGTCCAGAGAGGTGAGGTGGCAGAGCGCTGGGTCGAGGATAGTGGGGTGCAGGTGTTTGACCCGAATGAAACGGCCGGTGACGGTGCTGTGGATGATGATGGTGATTACTGAAGGCATCCTCAAGAAAGCCGGGAGACCTGTCCTCCTCTGGGCTATAGTGATGGGCTGAAGAGGTCTGCAATTGGCGTGGAAAGACCTCTTCGATAGATGCAGGCATCAAAGACTCTGCCAGGACAGATCTAAAATTAAAAGCATCCACAGAGTCGGTGTTGGCATACACAGGAGAGGCTGACGGGTTACTTGCTGAGCAGAAAGGCTGACAGGGTGTGGAAACTCCAACACTCTGGTAGGTGTGCTGTTCTTGTTTGAACTCTGTCTCTCTTTCCTCCCTGTGCTCCTTCCCTTCAGTGCTGCCTTCATCCAAGCTCCCTGACCCGAGCGGGCTGACATTAGGGGTGAAATTGCACACGCTTTCCTGACTTTCGCCAACCTGAAGCTGCTCTGACCTTAGGTGTGAAGTAGAGAACTGGACAGGGTTAGGGCAGCAGTGGGTCTCCCCGGCTGTTTGCCACTTGGAACCTGAGCTCCCACGAGGAACACGGTACTCCTGAGGATGCGCTTTGAGGTCAAGAACAGAGGGTCGCTGCAGTCTGTGGTCATGTGCCTGGCTTCTTCTGTGGGATACATTGCTGGCCTGATGGGCAGACTCAGCCAGGGCCAAGGCCAACTTGCGTGCAGCACTCATCGAGGGGGGGTGAGGAGGGAGAACAGAGACGGAACTCATAAGTCTATCTGTTCCTGGGGAGGGATAAGACAAACAACGCTACAGTATGACAGGACAAACAAAGCTATGGTAACACATGATGGGACAAGACACAAAAGCTTTCATAAGAAACTACAGAGGGCATTAATTTTTACATACTTACTGAATATAAGTATATATACAGTATATTTTTACTTACTTTATATATTACTATATATTGTTATTGATGGTGCTTAAAACATTTCACACTTTGCCCTGTTTAACTAAAGAGCAGCTGCTGTGTGGAAGTAAAAATCTTAAATTGTATGTTGTGCATTTGTTTTCCAACCCCATGATCAATTATTTTATTGCAATTCCTCCACAAGTTTTTTTAGGATATGTTTCTACCAAATTAGGGACTGAATTTGTAAATGTAAATTAGTTCAAACTCAGGTTGGACAACAGTTTTCAAGTCCTATTAAAGATACTCGGTTGAATTTAAGTATGTAAGTATTTCAGCAGGGCCATTTTAATCCATTAATATGCATAAATCTGGATCTACTATTTTATTGTAGCTATGATTGTACTAGGCTTGGGTTGCTGTCCTGCTGGAAGGTGAACTTTTATCAGTCATTTGAAGCCAAGAAACAAGTTTTAAATTAACTACAAGGTTTTTGACACACTTATCTGGACTTTTTTTTGTTCAAACAATTGCTTTTTTCGTAAAACTCTTCCTGAATACAGGGGAAGTACAGGAGTACACCACTAACAGCTGCAAACAGGCAGTCCCACCTTAGTTATGGATACTCTCACTCTCTACTGTTACTTTGGACCGTTCTTCTGACTAATGTTATCTTTGTTAGTCAGTTGCTTCAACAGATTTGGCATTTGTGCCTTACTGTTTTTTAGCTTCAAATAATGAAATTGATGTGAACTTAGTAAGATATTCAAAGCCTTAACTATTTTAAATGCAAAATCTGCTTTTAAACTTCTATATAACTTCATCCTAAAGCTCTCTAATCTCTAAGGCCTGAAGAGCACAACTGGAATATTACTGGCATATTATAAGAAGAATCATAGGATGTGGGGTTAGAGACAAATGCACATCAAATTTTTTGAGATAAATCATTTAATATTTCAGATGTAAAATACCTTTTTTTTACCGTAACAGCATAAAAGGTGAAGGAGTGTGGATACCTTAGAAAAGTACAGAACAGTTTAATGGAGAACTGACCTGGATCAGGGAGGTTCTGTGCAGACTGACTGAGGTCAGTTGCAGCTGATGCCTGACTTGCTGTGTTGATTGGGCTGCTGTGCTGAAACGTTGCTCTTGGCTCCTTTCCATCTGCCACAGCAGCCTCCCATTTACCCACATTGGGAGAGGAAGATGGCATGGGAGTCTGAACATCTGCCAACAGTTTTAATGATTTCTTCCTCACTTTAGGGGAGAGATGCTTCAAGCTAACTTTTTTCCCACTTTTGCACAAAGCTGGGCTGACATCTGGAGAATGCGTGCAGCCAATGTTGTTCTGGGAAGACACAGGTTCTGATTCACTGGAACACCCCACGCTCTTCCTCCACCTGTTCCCATCTCTGCTATGTTGCATTGCAGGAGTCTGGCTGCACTGAAAAGACATGGGGTCGAAATCTAAGGTAGAGATGCCTGCAGCTGGCGGGGAAAGGTCAAGATCGTCCTCAGAGTGGTGAGAGGAAACAGCCCTGCGGCCTCTGTCAGCGTCGTGTTTACTCTCGTTCAGCTGGTGAGCTTGGCGGTCCTCTTTTCCTCTTGAGTTGTTCAGGTCATCCCTGCTGGTGGCAGAAATAGCCTCACTGGTTGAACGGGGTCTAAGGGGATGGTAACTTGGAGGCTCCTCTGGGTTGGAAAATAAAAAATAGAAATGTCATTAGGTCTAAAGAAATATATATAGATATATACTAATAGGAGATTAGCAAAAGTTTTTTTTATCAGTTTTAATGAAAGATTACCTCCTAAATTTTGCAAAGAAGTAAGAGATTCTTCACTCTTAGTTGAGCGCAATGTGCCACTATCACCTCGTCCTCCTGCAATTGTTTAAGCAGATATTATTCCAAATAATTTCACAATGTCCATGACACATCCAAAGAGGAAAATATGCTCCACAGCAAGCTGACCTGGAAGTGCTATGCTCTTTATCTCATTAGGTTCACTGGGGTGTCGCTTCAGTTTACGCTTGGACACAGAGTGGGACTTGCCAAGGTGGAAAAAGGACAGCCAGTTCCCTACAGGAGACCGCTTTGACTTCACAAGGGGCCGCTTGCCACTGCAACACAGAGAACAAATCATATTTAACGCTTGACCCCTAAAAATGTGCTGCCATTTCTTAAAAATATCAGGAACAAGAGGGTTCTGGTTGCTTTTTGTTTTATATTTATTTGTGTTCTTAATAAACTTTTAGGTTATTGAATAAAAAAAAACTGAAAACGGCCCCGTTAAAAGGTAAGAAAAATAAAAAAAACACTTTTAAACAATAACTTTAGCACAATTTATACAAATATAGTAAATAAAAAAATGAGAAACTAAAGTAAAGTTTTTCTGATAGCTAACACTATTATTTATGGAAAGGTTGAAAAATATTTAGTATTATCAGCGAAACCATTGGATAAGGGCGGGTTATAATAAACCAAAACAGACACCATGGGACACAAAATAAAGTCATCACCAAATGGAAACAATGTGAAAATTTTGGGCCTGAAAAAAGCCTGAATTTTCTCCATAAGTGTCCTACATGTGGGAATGGTTTTCATTTTATGCTGCTTTTATTGTTTAAATTAAACAAATCCAGCAGTTTTAACCAGGTTGTGTTAACAAATATACAAACATCAAGGAAATAACAGATTCTTTTAGTGTTTTCTGTTTTATCATTGTTTTCAATCAAATAAGTTTCTATATTCATTAATACTTTGCACACTCCATTGTCCTCTGTCAGTTTTCTTGACATGATATGTTTTGGCCTAAATGTAGTTTCATTGGGTTAATATATCTAATATAATGTAACCAGATTGACATGTGTGGCTCAATTTGAATTCATCTTGCTTTCAAAGTAATGAGTAAAGCCCTTTAATAAATAAAACATTAAACAGTGTTGAACCAAGTTAAAATGCTCTTTAGAGTATTACACAGAATAGGTTGCTCCCCTGCCTCATATGTTGAAATATTACAATTTTTTGACCTTCACCTGAGCAGCTCTCTATCCTTTGTCAAAAGCTTTCTGTCAGACAGTGAACACAGAGTATGAAGCAGCAGCCATTATAATCTGTACTTGTCCAAGAATTTCACTATAAAATGAAAAACATGCTTATATTTTTAGGGAAAGTTAGTTTTATTATAATTAGAACAGCCTATAAACTGCTTTGCAAGCCTTACAAACAAAGATAGACTGTAATTAGGACTCAGTTAGCATTAGCGCGAACAAATAAAACACAAGAGAAAAAAAAATAT
This sequence comes from Jordanella pulchra, assembly GCA_034780135.1. Classification (NCBI taxonomy): domain Eukaryota; kingdom Metazoa; phylum Chordata; class Actinopteri; order Cyprinodontiformes; family Cyprinodontidae; genus Jordanella; species Jordanella pulchra. The sequence goes on along the minus strand of JAUZNJ010073855.1, from coordinate 5,297 downwards.
CTTTGGAAAGCTACCTCTCTATCGGCAGTTCGATGACTGTGTGAAATTTGCCCAGAAGAGCCTCAGGTCCCTCCCCAACCTCAATGTAGTCACTGGGGGTGAGGCAGGGCGTTGTAGCCGGAGACCCGAGCTGCGTCTGAGTCCGAGCCTGTGCCTCCTCTAAAGACAGCAGCTTGGTGGACGGGGAGCAAACCATCAGAGACTTTGGTCTTGATAAAGAATTGTTACCTAAGATTATTATAAATACATTAGTAGACTTAAAAACGAATACACTCTCTGCCACTCTTTTGTTTACCATGTTGGGGTCCTTCGAATTAACCTACCAGTGCTTTCTCTTATAATGGCATTGAGTTTGGAGCTGAAAAGGGACTCTGTGTTGTTAAGAATGAACTCCACCACCACCGACTGGATTCGCACTTCCATGAAGGCTGCTGTGCCACTAAAGCAGGCCGACTCAATCTGTCTGGACCTGAAACAGAGCACAGTGAGACCTATTTCAGCTCTTTAGGACCACTGAGATGTGCCCTAGTTGGCTCTGACAGAAAGGCTAAAAACAAATGCTAATATCTGACAGTGCTGTGGCCGAGATAATCACCTGAGGAGGTTCGGTGCCCAGACGATTGCAAGGTTTTTAGTGTGCATGTTGGTGACGGAGCTAAAAGTGGCCAGACGGGACAGGTGCTTCATGAGGTACTCCAGTGTCCTTTGGATGTAAGACAAAATATTTTCTTAGGGTTGAAATTGTTTGCTACTGTTCTCTATTAAACCTTTAAGGCATTTTGTGATACTTCCCTTATAGTATGTAATAATACAAATGGTCTCTCTTTACTAATTTAGCAACTTCTACATGTTGTCAATTGCTGCTGCTTTATCTCAGGGTATCAAAGTGAATAAGTTTAAAAAAGATGCGCTTTCATTTTCCAATTAACTAATGTGTGTTTTTCTACCACATTAAATCCAAATAAAATATGTTCAAATTTCTGAAATTTGAATTTTGTGATAGAAGAAAAAAATAGAAAAGGTACAACAATTGTCAACTTTGAGCAAAGGAATATATCTATATACAGTAAGTGATACGGAGCTGTGATTTTGCCTGTGCACATTCAGTTTTATGACAGCAGGGTGCAGCAGTGAGTTGTGAATCTGACCTGTAATGAGGAGGAGGCAGCTGCTGAATGACATTGTGGATTTTTACCAGCCTCTCCTCTTCTGTAGCTGCAGACACAGCTTCCTGTGACGACACAGAGGACAAAGCACACATCACGCATGCAAGCCTAATAGTCAGACAGAGGGGGGGGTTGCATTAATATCCACTCTATTACTCCCTTTCATATTCAGGATTTTTCCAGTAAATTTGACTGTTGGTTTCACAAGAAAATATGAAATGCTTTCATCTTTTAATTGGCTAGAAATTCTGACCTAACCCTATATCATCTTCCATTGAAATTTTATAGTTATGTCCATTGATGCTTACTGAGAAACGGTCATAGAGCTGGTAGGTGAGCAGGGGGTTGGGCAGTTCTCTAAAGTAGAGCTTGCACAGGGAACCCACGGAGTGAATGTCCTGTCTGAAAAGGTCTCTGCCCAGATCTGGGATCTGCTCAGAGTCAAACTCATGCCTAGATGTAGCGAAAGAAAAAGTACATGCTGTTAGAGAAAAACAAAAGAATATGCTGGGTTTTAACCCATTCAGCAAGAAATATCAGATAGGCTTTTTATATGTAATAGATGCTTTTTTTGAAGGAAACTTAAATAAGAAAAACATTTCTCTGGCTCAAGATAGCACAGTTTTTTAAAAAAAAGCAGATCGGTGTTTAAAATGATATCAATGGCCTTATCTTCATTGATTCTAGGAGCTTTGCTAGCTTGGTGGTCTCTGAACCGTTGACCACTTGTGTTAAAAGCAGAAGCTCCTAATCTGTAGTCTCAGGTAAATCATTGTGTGGGTATTTAATGTTCACTCTTTCATTGAGTTAGTTCTTATTTATAAAGAACATCTGATCTATTTAAGAAAATTCTTCAGTTGCACTACTTATATTTGAAGTTCTACCCTTAGATTTATCTTGTTTTCATATAAAGCTGTCTTATGTTTTGTTTTTTGGTCAACCACAATTAAGTCTCTTTCCTTAATTAACAAAATAAAAACTAACAATACTCTCAAACTTTTTTGTACCCTAAATCTCCTGCCCCCCCCACAAATAAAACAGAAAACGTTGTATTTAGAAGAATGTATTATTCCCACACATGATGCCTTTCATCCATACTTTGGCTCTTCCTCCTATTAAATGTTCAGCAGGTGAGGAAAGTTGCTTACTTAATAATGGCCAAACATAATTAACACTTTGAGCTTGAATTTAAATCATGATGTACAGAGAAGGAACAAACCGTAGTTTTTGTATGTTGGAAGAGATCCCTGAGAGTCTGTAGATGCCATCCACGACTCCATTTTTCTCAATAAATTCAGCACAACTTTTAACAACCTGTGGGACTACAGGAAACAAAAGAAGTTAGCCTTTATTTATAATGTATAATTATAATGTATAATTTATAAACAATATGAATAAAAATCTGCATGTATTAAATAGGGGGAACAATTGGCATTGACAGATTAACTTTCAGTTATTCACTTATAAATGTTTCTTTATTTCAAGCAGTGATACTATGTTAGAAGCATGAATTTGGGGTATCTTGGCGAAGACATGCCAAACCAGACAGGGAGAAGATTTATTCAAATACGTTCCATGATTTTGAATAAAGTTGGTTTTGTGAACAGTCGAGAATCTACTTCGGTTATAAGCTCATACAGCACACAGTCATTAGGTACATAAACCTTAGAGGAAGTGAGAACAGAGCTGTATCTGCATGGGTTTATGCGTTTTTTCTAAAGTGTAATGAACAAACTTGTCTTTGTCTGAATGAAAGTTTGCCTGATATGAAAAATTAAAGTATGATGAAAATAAAGAAACGCGTCGTATTTGAGAATGAAATCCAGTCACTGAACCATTTAACCTGTGCAGATGCTCAGCACTCTGAGGCTTCTGATCATGATGGAGCACAGCTTATGCCAGGCTCACACAAAAAAATAACTCTGCTGAATTTTGACTCTTCTCCTTCTGACAATCTTAACGACACCCAGAAAGTCATAATGGGTGTAAAGATAATCTTGGAGATATTCCTGCCATGTGTGCTGTGTTAGAAGTGATTTAATCTGCTATGAAGAACCATGGGACTGTTCAGCTTCAAATTGAGGCTGCAGCTGCCCTGGAGTTCACTGACAAAAGTCAGGCAGCCGAACACGGCGCCATCAGGCCCTCTGACCACCAATGGTTGACAATACAGGTGAAGTTTCATCCCCAAGGACAAAATGAATGAGACAGACATGCAGATACTTTGTGTGACTAACTTTCTACCAAGTGTTTATGTGTCACTGAACCTGCACTGTTATGCTGTCTGTCTTTCAATCATGTCCCAAAATGTTGTGGCCAGGATGAATTGACACCATGAATAAGTAAGATGTGATGTTTACATGACGATTACATCAATTCCTCAGATTTATTAGCTACCGATTGTTTGTCGAAGAGCTTATAGCCTACTTCTTGAAGAAGGTTACATGCATACTTTCTATGAATGGACGGTTGATCTGTTATACTAGAAGGTACGCTTCTGTTTTGGTATAAAAAAAGGAAACAAATTGAATTCTAAATAATAACAAAACAAACCTTAGACTGCAAACACTAGTACCCACATGTGCTTTACATTATTAATCAAATTTCTAACAACCTCCATATAGCTCTGGGCTGCGGCAGGTAATTCAGATTCAATACAAAATACACCAAGACATAACATGTAAGATTTTTGTTTCAAGTGCAAAGAACAAGCTTTATGTGAACAGCTAAGTAAAAGTGAAGATGAAAACAGTGGAAATAAAACAAAGTTATAGAAGATGATTTTAATCCATAAACTGCCATTTCATTTTGTTTCCGTAAAGATGGCTGAGATTATATTAGTATCAGATTTCTATAAAGCACAGAATCTTCGGCTAACTTAGAGTTACCTCAAAGCAGGTCTTATTTGTCAATAAATTAAGTACACAACACCAATGAGAAAAACAAAATAAACTAAAATATTTCACCATCGTGTCCTGAGTTGTGAAGATGCTCCCCCAGGTCGCAGCCAAACACTCGTTCTTTGAGGATCCCGCGCTGCCGCAGCTTCTGTGGCGGCGGACGAGACTTCATAAACGACCTCAGGAAGGTTACAAGCTTTCCGTGCTTCTTACACACTGATTCAACACACATACACAAAAACATGTTTAAAAACTATTAAATGTGATCTAGCTTAGGTCCTCAGAGCAAGTCTTTAATAAATCATCAAACACGTACGCACACTAACTAGTACCTGGCTTTGGTACCGAGTTTTGAACACTGGGAGGGATCTTTTCATTTATCAGCTCCACACAGTCAGAGGGGAAGAAGCCAACCTGCAATAAAATAAAGAGACTAAGGAAGCAAATACAGAGCAAGTGACCTGTGGGACATTAATCAGAATGCTGTGGAGATGCAGAAAGAGGTCCACAGAATGAAGGCTTGATGAGTTAGCGTTAGGGTTAGTGGGTTTCTGGTTTTATCTGATGAAACATAGACTAGAGGACTTCAGAATAAATGTTGATGGTGTCTTTAGAATAATGTAGAGAACAAGCAACTACCAACAGTCTCAGTCAACAGAGTATGTTTTGAACAAGCTTTTTCAAATCTGAACCCATGAAAAAGGTTATTATTTTCTAAGATGTAACATCGATGCCCAAAATTATATTTACATCAATGTTTTTTTTTCGTTTCTGGAGATAATCTAGGAACTTTATTTTTACAGAATAACCTCAGTTATTTTCATGGCCTTTTGGAGAAGGGGCAATAATCTTTTTAATAAAATAAAGATTTCAATTTATATTGAAAATTTCAGATTTGTTTTAAAAAAGGGAAATATAACCACTTTTCTACAAATTTGTTTGGTTTGATTAATAATGTAATCTACCTCTGCTAAAATCTATCAAATTATTTAGATGAAATTCTTTTAAAATTGATTTTGAGAAAAAAAAAACATAAAATGTTACTTTTCTTTGGTTTATCTCCATGGGTAAATTTAGGTTTGAAATTTTACCTTGGGAGGTCAACATAATCCATTTTTGAAAGCTTCTTCAGCCTTATCAGCTATGTGGAATCTATCAATCAATCAATCTATCTATCTATCTATCTATCTATCTATCTATCTATCTATCTATCTATCTATCTATCTATCTA
>JAUZNJ010073844.1:0-25214 GCA_034780135.1 Jordanella pulchra | reverse complement strand
TTTTCTAACATTAGACATAATGTCATTAAGTAAATCAGTGAATGTCATTGAGTCAGTCCACGATAGCTAGGCTAACACTAGCCTACAGACTATACTATAGGTTACGGCATATAAAATCATCTGTGAAATGTCGTACCACAGCCAGAAAACCGCTTGTTATCACAGCCAAATGCTACACACGCCTGTATGTATATGGCGTGAGAGTAGGAGTACCAAGATAGTGGCGAGTGGGATCAGGTTTTTGGCCAATCGGATATCCAGTGAATAAAGAGACCTCTTTATAGCCTAAATCACTGCTGCGTCACGTGACAAACTGAAGGCAAAAGAAAGCGATATTTAAGCGACTGCTGTCAGTTGACTTGAAAAATGACTGCCTGTTGTGTTTTTAGTTGCCAAAACCGAAAAAAGTTTTAAACTCAGTCTTGAAGTTTAATTGCATACGATCCACTGCCAGACAGGAAACCGTAGAAAAGGACTGAAAACATAATTAACACTCGTGTTTGCAGTGCACACTTCAAATCAGGCAAGATTTATGGAATACATTGTCAGTTTCATCCTGGATAACATTATGGACTAGACTAACTTGAGAATTTGCTTTAAGTTAATTTGGGGGATCTCTGTTGCATTTTACCTGCGCTAAAACTAACTTTAAGCTAACTCAACGTTAGTTGTATGTTTTTAGGTATGTTCGGCTAAAAGCTGCATTTGCTTCGTTAGCCTTCAGCTAACTTCTTGAAATATCTTTGTATACGCTCGTTTTCTCGATAAGAATGGGCAGTCGTGTCAAGCCCTCCATCCAGTGAATAAGAATGTAGGCGTCTTTTTAAGTCGTCCCATTAGTCTTTTGTTTTTGCAACTGGAGAAAGAAAACTGCCTGTGATTGGCTGCTTTTTAGAAAATCCCATCTTTTAAACATCGCTGTTTTCTTCTGGGTTGTGGCTAGTAACGTTAGCAAAGCACTTTCAGGCTAATTCTCTTACTTAAAATTGTTTAAGTGTAGTCATCTTTAAATATTTTACTTCACCACAGTCATGAATGTGCTCTGACAACAGTAGCCATGAAGTCTAAAATGAGTATTTTATATTTGGAAGTACTGTTTTCTTTCTGGTTGTGGCAACTAATGTTAGCAAAGCCACTTCATGCTAACTGTTGTCTGTCTTTAAGAGTTGAATTCTGACTTCATATCCAACATCGATCTCCGTCATCAACTGAAAATGTTGTTAACACCATGCTGGATGTAAATGAAAGAAAATACCCTTAATAGTAGATTCATATGAACGTCAGAACTTATTCAACAAATGCATTTCCGTCTCCCGTTTAGCGCTTTTACAAAAAAGGGCAAAAGGCCTTTTTGTTTCTTTTTTCAAAATTCAGTTAAAATTATTCCAATATTGCTGTTTTTATCAAGCTGTTCTAATCTGATACTTTAAATAAACACACGTCTACAGATGGACAGATAGGCCATCTCCACTGAAAACCTAGATTTTTTTTTTTTTTCCCCTTTTGGCAGCAGCTTTGTCATTTTTATCACGTTCAAATCCCAGTGCTCTATTTGTGCAAACACCTGTGCTGACTCATGGTCTAATTTTCACTTTAAAGGGATGCGCAACAGTGCACAGCTAAGAGGACAGTTAAGATGTTTTACAGGCGGTGGTGTTTGGATTTAGGAGTAGGGGAGCTGGAGTTCTCAAGTGCCGAGGCGTTTACGAGCCTCTGACGCATCATGAAGGACAAGTTAATGAGCAGCGAAGAAGAGGTGTACTGTAATGCACTTTGTGGCCTGAGTCCAGGCGAGTATCAACTTTTTTATCAGCAATTTCAATGACACCCTCAGAGAGGCAGGATAACAAGGAAGAAAAAGTGGAAGGAAAACAGAAAGGGAATAAACACTGGAGAGATGCTAAGGGCCGCTAAGAAAGATGATCCATTGCTTCTTGATTTAGATAATGCTGCCACAGTACTTAGCTCGATCCAAGTCCACGTCAGCTCTCGTTTCAACAACCGGTTAATGGACGCCAAATCTCTGGCACCGTCTCCAGAATGAGGAGGGAATTAGAGTTTTCCCCACTCCTGACTTGGCAGGAGCTGCAGCAAACGATACTTTTCACCTGAGAGACAGAGGGGCCACTTAGCTGTAGGGGTGATGTCACAGGCAGGCATCTTTCAAGAAATGAGAAACGGTCCGAGCTGGAAGCAAATCACGTGAAACCGGATAGCAGCGGTGAACTCCAACATTAATCTGTTGTTTGTCGACAGCGCCCTTCCAAAAGAACATTTTCACATCATCACAACTGCAAACTTTTTGGTTCTTTTCCATTTCAGGATGAAGAACGTCTTTGTGTTGGTTTGTCAAATAAAACACTGGTAAAGTGTGTGTCAAATAAAAAAACAATATCAAGAAGGACGAATGCGTTTAAATGCACTTTTCACTAACCTCGGTTCACTCCATACTCTATTTGCTCCTGTCAGAACTGTTTCATTACTGCTATCCCACTGATCCATATGAGTCAGGCAGAACCATCCCTGTCCCAAGTGCCTCCTTTTTACTACCTTGTTGACACCTTGGCTGCTAGTTTTAAGCGCTTTTAACTGCGGAGACTGAGCAGTGGCTGAAATAACAGAATTAACGCCGTTGTTCCTGCCCAGCGTTTCTTTTTGGCAGTGCTTTTAAGCCCCAGACTTAACAACAAGCCTGGGTTTTATGCACTGAGACAGCTGGTGGGAATAAGGCAGTTGCCAGTGGCATAAAACACTGAATGTGTGTTTGTGTGTGTGTTCGTAAATGCAGTCAGCATGTGCCTTTGTGAGTGGGAGGGCATCTGAATATTAAAAACTGTCTTCTAAAAGTTGCCTGTCTGCAGTCCAATTATTAAAATTGCACATTTGTCGTTTTGGTCAGTTTTCGCAAACAAGGATTTATCCGTTAGACTCCATGTTTGGCATCAATAAAGGTGATTAAAATGCAGTGGAAAAGTGACATACTGGAAACCAAATGGTACGGATTCTTCCTTCCTCTTCATCAGTTTGACACTTAACTTCGACTCTCTCCCCATTGGCACGCTTCATTACTACTATGACTGTGTGAAGTCGCTCGCCTTGACTTCCACACGCACTCATGAAAGTGTGCGTTTCCGTGTGCCCGCCCTGACACACACTCTTCCCATCACTTCACACACAAACTAAGAAATACTATCCAGCAGCTGTACCTCTCCTTATGTGCAGAGAGTGTTGATCCCACTTCTTCTTTCACTCACAGTGAACATATGCCAGACAGAAGCAAGGCCGAATCCTTGCTCCATCTTCTGGGTGTGGAAAGTTTGCTCCTCTTCCTTGCAGTATGTGAGGTGAGATAAACGTTAATAAAACCGTTCCTGTCTGAATCTCTAAATGAAAGTCAATAACATAGACAGGATTCTAGTTTGCTCCTTGTTTTTTGTTAACTAATAATTTCATGTGACATTAAAACTCATTTGCAAAGATAAAAGTTTAAAAGTTACAAATTTGCAACAAAACAAGTACAAATCACAAATTCACAAATTTGTACTCTTAAATTGGTTATTGTAAAAATGTGATTTGTGTTTGAAAATTTGCAATCTAGACTGTCAGATTTGTGATTTGCACTTGGAAACTTGAATTCGTGCTCTTCAATCCGTGATTAGTACTCCTATCTTTGTGATTCACAGTTATACATTTTTGACTCCAACTCATAATTTTTTTATTAGTAAGTTTAATTTATACTCTTAGATCTGTTATTTGTACTTGAAAGTTTGTAATTGTTACTCCTAGACTGTTATTCATACTTGTAAACTTGTGATTACTACTCATAAATTTGGGTTTTGCATTTGAAAACATAATATTCATATTAACAAATTTGACAGTTGCAAATGTGTGTTTCCTATTTACAGATTTGTGATTTATAGTTGTAAATTGTAAATTCATATTGATACATTTGGGATTTCTGCTGATTTGTACTCGTAATATGTTTGTCATTATCGTAAAACTCAGATTTGTAATTATAAATTTCATATTAGTATTCATAAATTTGTTATTCATACTCGTAAACTTGCGATTCCTACTCTTAAATTTATGATTTGTAATTGTGATTTGTTTTTTCGTTTGTACATTTGGGATTTATAATTGTTAAGACTTGTGTTTCCTACTCTATTTATAGATTTGTGTTATTTGTTATAAGTGTAAATTTTGTATTTGCATTTGTGACTTCTAAATTTGTATTCTCACAGATAGGAGCTGATCTCACATGAATGAGTTGAAAACAAGGAACAAGCACAAATAATTAACGTATTAACATTATTGACTTTAATTTACATATGCAGACATATGTTTTTATTGATAGTTATCTTAACCCACAGCAGCATTTCTGATGCTGTCGGTCGATCGAGACGCAGAGGTGACCCTGTCGCGTAAACGCTGGAGTGTGTGCGTGATCACAAAAGGAGGATCACACATGCCTTTAGGTTAAAAACAAATACAGACTCTGATCATGCCAGCAGCACCTGTCGGATTTGCATTTTCTAATTGCAAATGAGTACCCAAAGAAACATTTTCACAAGCCAGAATGCTTGGAAATTTTTTCTGTGTGCCCTGGAAGCTTTTGGATCATTTCAGCTGTACAATGCTACACGAAAACAGCTCATAATTGTTCCACTTTTTCAACATTTTGAGGTGATACAGCTACAAATTCAAATGTCTCTTACTAGAGTTTTAATAACAGACCAACAGAAACTGTTGCAAATTTATGAAGTAGATTTTGCAATGAACACACACACATACAAACTTGTCTAACTGTCTTCGCAGGGCCTTTCTAATCACTTATTTGTTTCTGCTGCCTAACCGTGACCCAACCATTACGGTGTCATACCTAACCCTAATCCCAACCTAAACTCAATTCACACCCCTCACCCAAAAACAGCAATTCCCTGTGTGGGGTCCAGGCATTGGGCCCCCAAGGAGCAGCCAGTCCCCACAATGTACCTTTTCCCTGAAAATAGGCCCCACAATGTATTAAAAACAAGACTGACCCCTAGGGCATAGGGAATGAGGAGGAAAGGTGTTCAAAGTCATCTTTTCTTATAGGTTCCTTTGCCCTGGGGGTGTTGCCTAAAACTAAACTGTTAAACTGTTAAATGATTTCCAAACATTTAAGTCTGAAATTTAAGATTTAGATTTAGCGTATAAGATATACATTTAGATTCAAGATATTTTTAATAGATGTAAGATTTACATATATAGATTTACATATTTATTTAAGGCTAGAAATAAATGTAACACTGATATTTACATACAAAGTGTACAAATAGATTCAGCAAAAAAATTCAGCTTTAATATTGAGATATACATAGATTTCATATTTGTATTTAGTATTTACTGCTTGATTTGTGAGAAAAAGTCTTATATTTAAAACAGGTGGATAATAGGAATGCTAAATTGAACTTTTTTATGCAAATTTTTTACATTCTGTTTCATGTTTGTTTAATATATGTTTAGGCGCAACATAACCGGCAGCAATTAATGATGTGATTTCAGTCTGTCTTTGCACTACAAATATCTGCACATGTTACAGTAAAATGATGCTTCCATATTTAGTGCTTGCTAAAAAAAAATAAAATCAGATGTTTTTATTAAAGCACATTATAAGAACCGATATTCCTTTAGAAAATTATAAAACATCGAATTACGCTTTAATCACCCCCTTCAGATGAAGATGAGTGTTTGAGTTCCAGCCTCAACATGTTCCTCCAGATCTGTGCTAAAGAATAGAAAAACTCAGGGTTACTCCAAACAACCCAGTACTGACCAGGGTTCTTGAAATACGAAAACAGTTCAATAATTCAACCTCTCATGTTCATGTACAGCATACAATGCATCAGATGAGCTCACCTGGATTCAGATTCACTCTGATGAAGCATCTTTTACATTTGATCTTATAGCTTTAGAAGAATCTTTACCCTTTAAGTTCGGTAATGAGAGGTTGTGTTCAGGATAGAAATCCAGTAACTTTCGCCTTAAATCCAGGAACATCTGAACCAACACCTGTCCAAGTGATGTCATGTTCTCACTGATATTCCATACTCGCCTGAAGACATGGTCTGCTAGTGATCCTCACTTTCTTCCCCTCTCTCTACATGGCCTGTAACCAAAGACATTTTGCTCTCAGTGTCTGGAAAAACATAATCTGACCTTTGTCAAGTTTCAGGGGCAATATACTCTGTAGAAAACAAGGCTAGAAACACGGCCCTCCACAAGGCATTGTTGCTGGGGTTGTTTTTATTCTTTATTTAAAACTATTAGACTATTTTTTCAAAAACCTCATCCTAACCCAGGTTTGTTTTTTCCTAGCACACAAAGCAAGATTTAAAATACATCTGAGAAAATAACTTATAAAGGGTCGAGCTCAGCAGCTGATGTTAACATTAGCGATATGTCTAAATAAAGAAGAGCTTAACCTGTTTAATTTGTGTGCTATTCACAACCATGAGTTACTAATCTAGACTGCATACACTGAACAAAGCTAAATGTCCATGTCATTTGGTCAACTTAAAATGTTATGTTGTTCCAACTAAAAAAAGTATTTGCTATTTGAAACTAATAATTTCATTTTACCTGCAATTAAATATCCCTTATTATTAAATAACTAAAATGAGACAATTAGTTTCCAAGTAAATATCTACTTCAAGTCAAAGCTAATTGCATCACTCGGGATTTATCCTTTCGCATGCTGTAACTCCTGTGAATGTGACCTCAACACCATGAGCGAGGTTGGCTTCGCAATTAATGCAGTCGACTCAGTTTCAGAAAAGAAATATTTATGATGGGCAGGTGTAGTAGTCATTAAGTAAATTAATATTTCAGGTTCCTTAGCTTGTTACATTATTTGATTTTTACAATTTTAAAAACTAAAGATCTAGCTCTGAGTTATCATAAATCTTTTGTGGTCAATAAATATAATTTTATAATTGGACCAAAGTAATGCGTTTACTCTTTGAAATAAATGCTATTTTAAGTTTTTGTGATTACTTTATTTAGACTTGTATGTAATGGTAATGGTTATATGTTTATAACAAAGCATAAAAATTGCTTTTGGTCTTTGTTATAAGTCATACTTTTACTTTGTATGGATGCATTTTCTTTCTTAGTGTAATTACTGTAGATTGATTGAACTGGTTTTGGTATCCATCAGTTTCTGACCACCCCTCAGTGCACACTGATCCCTGGCCACCGAACATTTTCTGGCCCCCTCCACTGGTAACATGTCCATTCAGTGAGGGAGATGCCCCTCTGTTGTGTGGACAGTGTAAGCAGAGAGGAAAGTTTGTTTTTGTTTCTTATTTTACATTGAGCTACCTATTTGGTCAGGCTTTAACTTAATTATTTTCAACCTTAACAGGGAATTTTTAAAACACAGTTGGAGACATATGATATTCAATATGTGAAATAGCAACAAAAGTCTTCCCCCATGCTTTTATATTAGCATCAAGAAGACAACAGACCGAGATTTAGTTCACCAGTACACCGAAGTTCTTTGCAACTTAGCTTTTAAACACCATTTAAAACAGCTCTGATCATGTGACGCAGGTGTGATCTGTGCTAGAAAAACCTTTACTGTCCTTGATAGAATAAAAATATCTAAAGTACAAAAATATATATACATAAATACAAACAAGCCTTACTTGCTACCGTGATCCGAGGTCGTGTTCTTGAAGCAGTGCAGTGTTTGATTTGGGAGAACAGAAGCACCGCTGGAGAGCCTATCAGTAGTACACTGCAGAGCTGCTCACACTCCTGCAGGAACAACACAGGCCAAGCAGCAGGGAACAGGAGAGGAGCAGCTGTGAGATGCTCTCGTCAGCTGAGACTGAAGGAGAAACAGGCAGGCTGGTAAACAGACACAGACGTATGGAGCCGAGCAGAACATGGGGTGGGAGAAGGAAGAAGGTGAAGCCTTTTAAAACAGGAAGCCTGTGACAACATCAAGCTAATAAATGTAAATAAAACGCACAACTGCAGGTTAATGACTGTAATAGTGTAAGATTTTAAGTCAGTCCCTGTTTTTAGAGATTGTTCAAGAACCAACATGTTTTTGAGAAATTAATTTATTTTTCCACCATAAACCTCAAACTAACCCAGTGGGATTATTTTAAGTGTGATACTCTTGTAATAGCAATCCGCTTCTGTCATGATCTAAAGTTTCCAAAAACAAACAGGTTTTTCCATCATGTCGATCGGACACCAGAGTCATCCATGTGCGGATCCCTCATCGTTCTTTTTAAAAGGTGAAACAACGGAGTGACAATCAGTGAGTAAGACGCCCTGTTTCCTTCTGCCGAGGCAGCAGAAGGTTGGCTGAAGACTGGATCATATCCATCCTAATATTCCCTCTTGATATAAAGTTCATTAAAGCACAAGTTTTGACCCAGGTATTAGCATATTTTGAGATATATTCAGTAGTTTCTCTGAGCTGCTTTTCTTTAAAAAAATTGTTAATGTAACTTAAAAGCAGACCTGTTCCTAAATGAGCCATGTGACCCTGCTTTATGGCAGTCTGTGTTCCCCGCATACATGGGGGGCCTACTAAGCTAAAAGTTGTTGTTAGCCACCAAAACAGTTAAGACGCAGTTAGTGCTGCTTTAAAGAAAGTTTAATTAACTTTCTTTAATAAGTTAGCAATTGTTGCCTCCTCTGAGAGTCAGGGTCCCATCTAAGACTTTCATCCTGTCAAAGCTCACTATCTTACTTTCTTTTCCCTCCTGGTAGATTCTCTTGGTTTCTTTTGGAAAGATTCTCCCAACTTTTTCAGGGTTTGTATAAACCACAGCATTAAAGAAAAGAGAAGTAGGGCGATCATTCTCTCATATGGATCACTGCCTAATTAATCAGAATTAAAAAAGAAGAAATAAAATACAGTAAAAAATAAACAAGCTTTCTAAACTTTCAACAGATAAACAATCACATTAAAATTATATAAAACCATTAAATTAAAAAAAAAAACAAGACTGCCTTTTCAAATATTTCATCATCATTTCATTAATCATCAACATCTCTATTGATGTAAAAATTGCTATTTGGGATGCACAAAACCACACGATTTCTTAAAAATATATATATATCCTTAGTTATATTTTTCCTACTGGAATGGAACCTACAGAGTAAACACGGGAAGGCTAACATTACCAGAGAAATGAATTGGGAAAAAAACAAACATGATCGGCTTGTGATCTACTGTTTACTATACTAGCTAGAGAAAACACAGTTAGCAGAAGCTAATGTGAAAATGTCACAATCAATTGGAAGATAGAGAACAACTGTTTAAAGTAACAGTGACACATCTTTCATTTGTTGTAACTCGTCCTTCTAATATATGTGAGAAAATGATTTGATCCTAATGCTAACAATAAACAGCCTTAGTGGTACTCTTTGTAGCATAGCTCGCTATCTGTGTTAGCATCTCCTAGCAGCAGCCGCACCAACAACAGCTTCTTTGGCCAACTCTTCCTCCTTTTGGTCCTCCTCATCTTTTATCAGTTGTTTCAATTTCTACATTTTCATTAATTTCCATGTGTGTTGGTTCAAATTGAAAAAGATTAACATTAGTCTATTTTGGCTGGATGGAGCTAGCGCTACAGGACCTAGCGTACATTCATTTACAGTGTCCATGAGAACATTTTTTAAACAGATTTATAAAAACTAGACAGCCTACAGTATTTTTGCTGTTTCATTTACACTGAAAATAAATACTTGTAAAATAAAATAAAGCAACTAAGCGGGTATCCTTTAAAAATTTTACTAAAGTAACGCTGTGTAAATTTTAGCCACTAAGGCTACTAAACCTGTAACTTTCAGGTTTAGTGCCGCTAAAAGCAACTGGGAGCACAGCCAGTTGTTTTCAATCTAATCACAGAGGACTGCAGGTTGAAAAGTCATGGAGTTCATTGTAAAGACAAGGAAACATTTATATCTCTAGGTCAAATATTACATCACAGAACTATAATTATGTCTGATCAGGGAACAACTCTTAGCTTAGTTAGCTCTGGTATTTAGGGGAGCACAGACTGCAGCAGAGCGGGGCTCTAAGTCACATGACTAATTCATGACAGATCCGATCTCTGAGGTTATAAAGGAGAGTTTTTGAGAAGAGTAACCTCAACGGACCAGCGATACACACCAAGTGCTGTATATTGAAATAAAATATAATTTAAACTATCTCCAATTAGAAAAGCACTCGAAGAACACAGACCTCCACCAAGCAGAAAATTTTGGCCTCAAGTTGTGACGGAAGCTGTTCTGGGCTTCAAAGTATCTGATTTACATGCAAATCTATGGGGGCCGGCGTCAAGCAGCGTTGAGAGGTCCTGCAGTGCGTCCGAGCGTCGGAACTCCCCAGCGTTCGATGTTGGAGTTCAGAAATCAGAACCTTTGCAGCTTGACACAGAGCATTAACCAATCAGAAAAATTGATTCATACGTTTTTCTGGGAGACACACACTACATTCTAGCTGTCAAGTATAAAAAATAAATATAGGGGGTGAACTCCAAAGTTTAAAGAAAAGGCCAGGAGAATCAACTGTTACGTACAAGGAAGAGAGAGAGAGAGAGCTCTGATCATTCACTTCACTTAGATATTTTTTTTAATAATGGCGAGACAGCCCAAATTAACTAAAAATGTTATAATTTGCCAAAGAGAAATATTCGGTTGTATATTGTAATACTTGCAGTTTTTACCACAAACCTTAAAAATACTTTATGTTCACTTCCAGCCAACTGGGTAAGTCGCAGGGCTGCCGCCCGCTGGAATGCTGGAGGTCTGCAGCTCCGAACAAGGCCTGCATATTTTAGCAGGATCATAATCCTGACGAACTGACGGCACAGCTGATATTTTCAGGAGAATGGTTTGCTTAAAGACATGTTAAAACTATTTTCCCAACTTATCAAAGTAAATAAAGCCAAAGAAATCTCTGGCTGCAACGACAGAACAGAGCAGATCCGATACTGAGGCTGTCAACACTCATTGCTGCCACCCTCTGGTTTAGTGGAGAACTGCTTGTTCCGCCAAATATCCCTATCTTCTTTTAAAAAAAAAAAAAAAGGTCCTGTATCCAGATTATGATGTGGATCATCACCAAATATAAATGGATTGTTTCTTGGACTGATGGACACCTTTGGTAAAAATATCATTAAAATCTGTTCATACATTTTCAAGTTATCCTTAACACACAGACAGACACAAACTGTACTAAAAACATAACCTCCTTGGCGGAGGTAATTAAGCTAGGATGTGGGTCAAAAGTTACATAGTGATCCTTTGAAATAAAAGTAAAAAACAGTGGTGAGTTTAACACAAAAAATATCAGTGTCCCCAAAACTTCTCCTTTGTACTGAGCATTGAATACGTCTCATGATGTTGATAAAAAAAAATGAGCATTATATTTAATAAAAGGTACATATTTGACTGTTTTGGTACAAACATATATGAAGTATATGGAGCAACAAAGTCAGTTTTTTTGTCTACCGGTACTCATTATGAATATGTATGGAGTCAGTTTCAACTAGGATTTGCAGGTATGCAAACATTTTGACTCAATTACAACAAAAATGCCCAATGATTAATGAAAGGCTTTAATTATTTTTCACAGCATACTTTCAATGAGTAGCTTGCAATTCTTAGGCTATCAAATTTAAACAGTTTTGTCCCAAACACTTTGCTGGTATTTTCAATAAAACCTTGAGAATTCCTACCTAGAGGCTCCAGAAACGTTTAACTAGTCAGAGCTAAACATTTACCTTTAAAACAGACCAAACATTAACAGATCAGCATGCGGAGCCACCATGTGCTTCCTAACTGTATGTTAATAAGTTATTCAGGTGCATGTAAGAGCACAAGCACAAGCAATGATCTGCAGGAGGTAGATTTGAAGGACGGAAGACTGAAGAACAAACCAGGTGGTGAGAATCAAAGTGAAGACAAGGCAGTCCAGCAACCGCTTTTCTCAAACTGGGGCAAATGCATCTCTGCATCTGCTGCAAAAAACAAAAACTAAAAGAAAACATTGCAGGTAAGAAGAGACAAACTGGTTCTAAAACAAAAAGTGTAATTTTAACAGCTTCTCAGACACTGAATGTGTTCATATAGCCTCTTTATTTAGCTGTGGAAATTTTGCTGCTACAAGAAGGAAACAATTATGGGTTCTTCACACTTCTTTATCTTTAGGAAAATTTTTATCTATATAATTCTTGCATTTTGGAGCCAAAATTGGGAAATTTTTCATTTTATAAGCAAGGGAATGTTTTTTTTTTACTTTTCCAACATCAAAATTGAGTTTAATTTCACCAAGTAATTTTACTCACTGAACGTATACCAACAGTACCAACTTTTTAGTATTAAATATTCTGTAACTTTATCTTCGTACCAAGCAAGGCCATCCATGCCCCCTGACCTCTGACCCATTGTGTCCTGTTACCAACTCAAACCTCTGCTACTCTTTTCTGGATTAGATGTGTAAAGAGTGAATTCTGTTCTATTATGGTTGAGTTTTACAATATGCATTCTTTGTAAATTGTATTTCACATTCTCTTCACCTCAATCCCAATAGAAATAATCGCTCTTTACCAATAAAGATGTTGTTGCCAACGTCCATACAATCCAAGGTAGCTTGAGTAACATTAGTCATTTTGAACAACTGCTGTTCTTCTGATGAAAAAGTGAATCCTCAGATCATAGAGAAGATAAGTGCAATCTTGATGCAGCATGAGGTGAGACAGGAACAGAATTTGCCATCTGATCTTAACATACATTACTGCGAGAAAGCCACAGCCCATAGAGGTTTCTGAGGCAGCAATCCAAGCTTCGACTTCGCGCTCTCAACCCAAGAAAGCAAAGAGTAACATTAGCAAAGCAGCTTCAGGCTAACTGCTGTCGTCTTAGCTAAAATTGCACAAGTAAATCAATACTTGAATAATTCAGTTTGACACAGTTGCGCATGTGATTTGACAGTGGTAGCAAAAAAAAAACTCTAAAATAATTCACGTTAAATTTGGAATGTCATGTGAGCTAAGCTAACGATAGTTTCACTGTTTATGTTGAGGAAAGTGAGGCTTGAATGACCTCTGGTTTATAGCAAAAAAAAAAACACTTTTACATTTCTAATCAGCTTCCAGCTGCTGTTTTTATTTCATGTCCTCATTGTGTTTTTTAAATTGTTAAAATTGTCAGCTGATGATAGATGTTAGATATGAAGTCAAAATTCTGCTGCTTTGCTAACGTCGCTAGCCGCAGCTAGTAAGAAAACTGGACTGTGTTAAGAGGAGAGACTTCCCTAGTAGTCGATCACAGACAGTTTACGTTCTCCGGTTGGTTCCATCCGAGAATCTAGAGGTGCATAAAAACCGAATCAGGAGCAGAGGACCATGAACTCATGCTTAGGCTCATGGTAATGACTCTATACACATGGATCAGTAAACATATGAGTTTCCAAAGGTGTGTTTTAAATAAAACTTTGTATGATTATTTATTACCAGTGAGCACTTTTTACAGAACACCACCTCTTTCATAGCAGCAGTGGCGTACTCAGGTGATATAAAGCGTTTTCCACCCTGCAGAGCACTTTGGTTACAAATCAGAAAAGTCTCATCTTAGCAGACCAGCTTTGCTGTTCAGAGTTTCTCTTTCATACAATATCGATCTGCATATTTGTCAAGTCTCCCGTTTTATCCGGGATTAACAGTCTGCCATAAATTATATTGAAAAATCACGATCTGCCTCTCCAGAACGGCCCTCTGTCGCCAGCATCGCAAGACAAAATTAGATCACCTTATTGTAGTTTGTAAGTGTTTATCTTAGATTTCTTGTGCACATGTCTTAATATATAAAGGATACTGATGGGATAGTCGGACGGCTCACAGCAATGATGTAAAAATACCCATATTTTAGTTATGTTTGTCGGTCTGTGAAGTACATGAGGAATAGCTGTCCCCTCTACAGGTTCTCCCATCTCAGATGTGGATCTCTGCAGCACATTCAGAGTCACCATGAACTATACAAAAAATTAAGTAAAAAAAAAATAAAAAAAAAAGGCTCTGGTAATTTCCTTTGCTGTTTTTTACGGATTTTTGTTAAAAGAAATCTGTATAAAGAAAACCTTATCTGTATTTTTACAGAATGTTTTTCTCTAAATGTTTCTCTAATGTAAGTTATTGAATCTCCCTTCGGGGATCAATAAAGTATATCTGAATTGAATCAAATATCTCTAAAATGTTGCCTATTGTTGTCAGTGCAGTTGTCAGAACTCTCTCACATAAACGGCTCTGATAAACGGATGAAAGATCCGTAAAAACAAATTATAGAAAATTGCTTTAAATAAATCCAGTACTTCATGCTGTGAATTCACAGACATTTTTTACAGTGTGGGTCTCTTGGCTTCCTCTCAGAATAATGCTCTCCTCTCTCAGCCTGTCAGTGCAGGTGGACCTCCAAATGTCTGCATGTGGTCCATCCTCTCCATGTGCACAGATGAAGGGTTGATCTACTTTGGGTCAGCTGGGTTCCTCTGCCTCGATGCTGTTTGCTCTGAAACATTTAGTTAAACCATTGCATGAAATGTATCAATACATGTGGCGGTTTGTAGTTGTTTCGTAAAAAAAAAAAGTTCAAGGTTCTTGTATGTTCTACAGTGAGCTAACAGGTTTGTCGAAGACTCGAAAAGTCTTCAGAAAAACTGAGTGAAAGTCCAGATATCTCTGATTTAAGCCTGTTTAATTAATGAGAGGTAAAGTTTAAGAGTTGTAAATTCAACATCAAACAGATTCAAAATGAGTAGTTTGAAATAAAGTTGGTTAAAATAATCATTTGTTGTTTTGCATTTTCTCACACTGGTAATTTTAATGCTCTGTTTGACATTTTAGGCTCGAGAATATTAAAAACAAGCACTGATTTCTACTAGAAAGTTGGGCCAAGTTCTGAAAGTCGACTGATTCCTTCCTAATGTCACCTTTAAGGGAAAGCAAGCATTTAAACTCCTGTGGACCAACAACATATTCTCAATTAGCTGTTCCAAAGTTGTAGGACACCATGGCCTATTATTTCTATCTTACCTTCATTAATCCACATTTTCCCATCGTCCCTCTGTCCTTCATCATCATTTTTGCCTTTGCCAGCGTGGCCTCCGGTGGCTGACTGCAGCGAGGGTCGCAACATGTTACCCCAAGCATTCAGAAGGCTCCGCTCACGTACACAATCAGAGAAAATACTCCGCATGGAACAGGTCATCCATCTTAATTATACGGCGCTGGACACATATCGTTACATTCCTCTCAACACAAATCTATAGCGTGTGCAGTCTCAGGAACAGTGGCATCCACCGGACCCCTTGGGTGTGAGGGGAGTCAAAACTAGAGTCAGGTGAGATGCAGAAAAGAGTCAAAATGTGGAGCAAGAGAGACCAAAAAAAAAGAAAAACATTCAGGCAATTGAGAGGTGCTGAAAGAACTGCAGATAATATGAAACTGTCTAAGTCCAGGTGGGTGATTGGTCGGACCAGGGTTATTGTACCGCAGATCTGAGCTCTTTGCGTTATTTGAATACCAAATGTTTCCAGTTGGGGGGAGGATGGGACGCCCAAGAACAATGGAAACCAGAGACCAGAGTCATGTAATGGAAATCTTGAAACGTTCCTTTCCATATTCACTATATGCAAGCCTGCTTAACTGTCTGTTGCTCTGGCATTTGTTTTTTGGATTATTTTTTTTTATCCTTTAGTGGAGAAGAGAAATTAAATAATGATTGGAGGAAAATAATTGGTGAGGAAGGCTTTTCCAGATGTAGACGGAGAAATAAAGCGTCAAAACTTTTCTAATCCTCGCATCAGCACTGTGACCCGTCCAACCACACGGCTCCCGTTCAGAGAAAAGCCATTTCATCTCTCAATCGAACATAAAGACTGAAGCCAGCCGGGTAGAGGAGTGGGGTGAGCAAAGCAAAAAAAAAAAAAAAAAGCCCTCAGCATTGTGACAGAGCAGATGTTAAGAGTAATGACAGTGGAGATTACCCAATAATTGTAGCAGCGTAAATCAAACCAAAACGGCAGGAGGAGAGGAGGAGGGATGGAACAAAGACGGATGGATTCACCCCCAGAAAACAAAGAACGCCTCCTGGATGATATAAAACCCTTTGAGTTTAGCTGCATTTCGATTTTTATTATTTTTTAATGTTCTACAAAAAACAACTTCTCAATCAAACATGTTACATAAGAGAATATGGAAACTTCCCTTTCGTGATGAGGGTGGTGCGGGAAACATGGCTGCTGGTGTCTATTTTTCAATGCTGTGATGCAAGCTGCTGCCTGAGCCTAAAGGCCAAAGATGCAGCATAAAAGGGCTGCCTCCATCTGAAAGCCTGATGACATACTTCCCCCCCGAACATCAACAGCACTCAGAGTTCACCGGAGCCTGCGGGGGACCGCACGCCAGGAGCCGTCACACTCTGCAGCAAGGTACTCCTGCAAAGTCTGTTTGTACCCCCACCTCCATTAATGTTGTTGCCTTGATTGTGTAATAAACTTTACTCAGTTAAGCGTGAATTATTGTTAATTGAACTAAAAAGTAATTTTCTTAATTGAAACAGAGAGAGGAGGGGGAAGGCCAGATTAACGACATGAAGGAATGACTTGTCCTTACTCTTCCTCCCCCACTTTCTCTGAAGTTTTATCTCCTCTAAATCTTTTTTTCCATTACATTTCTCTTCCCATCCTACAATAAAATGGATGAAATCTACCCAAATCTCCCATATAGACTGAAAATAAAGAGGCCTTGCAACACTTTTGAATATAAAATCTGCTTTTATGCCAAATTCAAAAATGTATCTGCATTTGTTTGTTTTCAAAATAACTTCAATATATCATTGACAAATGATTAAATTTTGATGATGATCTGGATAACCACCCCCCTGCAGCTAGCAACGTTAGCAAAGCAGCAGAGTTTTTACTTCATATCTAACATCCATTTCCATCATCAGCTGAGAATTTTAAAAACAATGTGGACATGAAATAAAAACAGAAGCTGGTTATCCGGATCATCACCAAAGTGTAATCATTTGTCAATGGTTAAAATACGCCCCTTCTGTGAAATTTAGTCCCATTTCTCTCCTAGAAGTCGCTATGGGCTCAGCTTTTACTGTCACTAACTGGAGGTTCTCTCTTTCATCCTTTTGACATGAACACTGGCTCAGAGCTCGTCTACTTAACCGTTTCTCTCCTAGATAGAGACACTTGTGGAGCTAGCTAACTATTACCTTTGCTAAGACAGAGAATATTTATAAATTAGTGCTTCTATTTTCCTTTTGTGTGTCTGTTCTGTCTCCTTGAATCCCAGTCTTCCTCAGCACATGGCTGCTCCCACTGAACCCGGTTCTGCTGGGCATTTCTTCCTGTTAAAAGTGACTCTTTCCTCTCCACTGTCACTACATGCATGCTCAGTGTGAGGGATTGCTGTAGAGTCAACGACAAAATGCTAGTGATTGTTTACTGTCAGATGCTCCTCGAGGAAGAGCTGATCCTGCAAAGTCAATGACTGGATGCAGCAGGTTTCACATTTCAACCAATCTGACTGTATGAGCTGTTTGAATGGAGATGACATGTGTTTTGAGCTGACAATATATAAATAAATATACTTATATGATGATAAGTTCATTATAAGAATTAAAAAAATATTAAAAATAAGGCAATAGTAATAGTAAATACATATAAAAGACTAAACCCAGCAGTCATCAATACTTCACACCACATTCACACTGTGATAAAGGGCACCTGCACAATTTCAGCAATATTTTTTCACTAAATTACAACAAATAATTCTGAAGCAGTTAAAGCAAAATAAGGAATCAGTATTTCAGACTCTAACAGTCCTACTAAAGCTACCACAGACCTTCAGGAACCACTTCAATCCCACTGAGCCCATGTGGACTCAACAAAGTAAGGACTGCTGGTCGCCAGCCTAGCCAAATATTATCCCATGCCGAACACCGTCATTGGCTGAATGGAAGGAAGTGATGTATACTGACTTCTGTGTCGCCGTCTCGCTGACTGCTGACGAAAAAAAATAAAGGGAGCAAACCACTTACAGCTGCTAAAACTAGAGCAAACAGCCGCATTCTGCCGAACATGATTCATCTGCATTTTGTTCCCCTAAATTGGATTTTCCATTCATTGCTTCTGCTTCTCAACAACTGTGAGTCACCCAGCAGTAAAAGTAGCTACATGACACTCAAAGTGTATTATCACAGTAATACACCTCTAAAATGATTTGTACATTATGTGTAATATAAGCAAATGAGGCCTGCAAATGACACTGCTGCTGGTGTTAATGGGATTCATGCACACAATAAAACAAACATTATCCATCTATTCCTGATGATTCCTCTGCGTTAACTCATGACCTCAGGAACATAAACGCTCTTGTCAATTTTGGCCATCATCCACTGTTTGCCTTTCTGCAAAGTCTGAGGCATCTAGCACCCTGTCAGTCAGTGGGAAGAGGGGGCGGGGGGAGGAGACGGGGGAGGAGACGGAGGAGGGGACGAGAAGAGTGCCATTACCAGCGTTCTGGACCCCTGTCTTCTCAGGGTGAATAATTATGTCTGACATGCCGTGAATAGGGGAGGACATTATCGCAGTGATCCTCTGTACCCTTCAGTGTGTTTCCCTCGCACACACATTAGGGCCCCTCTGAATGATTTAGGGGGGCTGTTAATAATGCAGGGCTCCTAGAGCTAATTAGGTAAGTAGCAGAGGGCTTTGACTGGGACGCCTCGGTTCACTGATACAAGCTGTAAAGGAATTCAGACACACAGAGTTTAAGTCTCTGAGCTCCTCCATACTTTCATCTTTATTAACTTGTGTTTTCCAAAGACATAAAAACTATAAATAATCCAAGTTAGAATCAAAAATACAAAATAATTTATCTCTACGTTGATTTTATGTCCTGAATAGTTGTGAAAGAAAGACGTAGCTGCAATTTATGGAGTGAATTTTATTCCATTGTCGCGGGAAGAAACGAAAACATTTTGTGAATTTTAAATCAAAAGTAATAAAGAAATGAAACTGAATGAAAACAGGTTTTAAGATTGACTTTGCTGTTTTCTCAGTTTTTTTCTCATTATCTTTGTTTTTCTTGTATTATTTTTTCATACTGTATTTTGTTACATTTTTTTCTAAAATGAAATGTTTGCATTTTTCTATTGTATTTTTATTCATCTTTTTCATGCGAGTTTAGAAATTCACCTTTTTCTAATTTTTGCAGATCAAATTCTGTTCACTTTTGGGCGCAGGTTTTGCTCTGCAGTGAGGAGAAAAGACCATTACTTTTGGTCTGCTGGACATTAGAAACAACTGTGGTCAATGTGTGCATCCAGAGGGGCGTTTTGATTGTGATTGGAGGAAGGAGAATACAATCTGTGAAATGCAATTAAAAAAAGAATCTAATGTCTTAAAAATGTATCTGTAAAAATATATATATATATATTTTCAAATTTTAAATCTGCAATAGAAAAAAAGAAAGAGAAAAACAAAGCAAAACTGAAAACTTGGACATCCGGACTACCTGGGGGGTGCAGGTGCTGTTTGTGGCCATAAAGTTTTTCTCCTGTTTACAAATTCTGAGTTTTGCCAACCCATTTGATTTGATTTATATGCATTATATGTTTAGTAAAAGGATTTTATCTGTAAGATGTTTTGGCAGCAAAAAACACAAAGGCCGAGTATAAAAGGGGAAAAAAAAAAAATCAATAGAAAGTCATTATCCTGAGAGGAAACAAGTGGCAAGTCAAGGTGGGCCCTGTCACATGTACAAACTCTCTGTGGCGCCATGGCTGTCAGCCTTGTAAGAACAACGTCAGAGTGATTAGGGAGCAGCAGAGACCAGACAGAGCTCAGCCGACCTCCAGACGAGCCCTCCTGAGACGCACCGCCTCATACCAGTCCAGGGTCAGGACTACCCCTGTCTGCCTCCCTGCTTGCAAGATTTGCACTTTTGTTTCACAAAAGGGATCTTCTGCTTGGAGCCATTTGAACACTGCATAGCTGATTTATGGCGCCTTCAGGCTGCCAGGCATTATGTTTTAAAGGGCTCACTCACACAAATTACAGAAAAACACTGCTCTGCAGCTATAAAGTTGATTTATCTGCCAACATTTTCAGGATTGCTACTTGAGACGTCTACTTTACACACAAAGATATATACCAAGAAAATAACTTCATATTTTCATACCAAGGAAAAACAGCCAAATAGAACAGCAAAAGAAGTATCACTATTAGATAACAGTAAATAAACTAGAAAAAGTTGCATTTCCTACAAAAATGCAGTGTGAATGCTGTATGCTAAACCATAAGCTGTTGGCTGAAAATGGTAGAAACAAGCGGAAGTTGAAAGCAGAACCTGCTAAATAGTATGAAATAGAACAAAACAAAATAATTGAGTTTCCTTCATGGAACATGGCAGAAGCAAGCTAAAGCCAGAAGGAGAAACATCGTGAACATGTTGTGAATTAGCAGAGAACAGAAATGCTTAATGACTGTCTGTAAAAGAGCAGAATGACGCAAAGCTGATCAATCAGAGAATAAATAAGCAAGAAAAATTTATATGGATGAAGACAAAAAGGAGTAGCTTAAGAATAGAGAAGAATATGGCACTGAAAAAAGAGGTACATTGGAAAAATGTGAAAAATGGGCAAAACTTTGTGTTAAAGTATGATTAATAAATCAAAAAAAGTATGATAGATACAGAAATCATTTTTAGATTAGCAGGCTTTGATGAACACTTATGCATACTTTCATGGTTTTTAAAAGAAATGATGTGGCTATGGTGATGATGTAAAATGATGTTTGTTTTAAACGATTTCAGTCTAAGGCTTTTTCATTAAAAAGGCCATAATGATGTGCGTGAACAACCCAGCTGCACGGCCACACCATAAATGATATTGAAAAAAACCCTGCAATGTGAGGGCTAGAAAGGTCTGAAGATAGTCCATTCAAAGTTTTATATGAAACAGTTGAGAATGTTAAATATACAAATACATACACGGGCTTGTATGTGATGTCAGAAGAGTGTCGCCTTATTTACTTCCGAGGAACTTGATCTCAACAATATCCAGCTTTAAACTTTCCATTACAGTAACTTGGACATGTTTGGTCGTTCCTTGTTCTTCGTGATGCTCTCTGTGCTTTAAACAGACCTCTGAGACGATCACATGCATTTATACATAGGTGGAACCTATTTATCATCAGCCGTTTAGGTCAACATTGGATCATTCAAAGAGCCTCACTGCCCTGAAAGCAAAGGGGCCGATTCATTTTCCAAGACCCACTCTGCAGATTTTTTTTGTTATAAAAGTTTAAAACATCCAATAAATTTCATTTCACTTCACAATTATGTCCAGCTTGTTGATTTTTTTACAAAAAAATCCAATTTTATAGATTTATGTTTGAAGCATGTAATGTGGTAAGAGGTCAAAAAGTTCAAGGAGAAAAATCAACAGACCACACGAATTAAGGAGAGGAAAATTAATCTCTCCAAGCAACTAAATATAAATGTTGTCTTTTGAATAAACCTGTGAACATTTCCTACTGCATCAGATCATGTTTGGACCACTTTGTCATGTTGTTACACAAGGAATAGGCAGGATAAAAACACCTCTTTCATGGTTCAGTCCTGAAGCAGACATGGAAAGGCATAGATGCAGCTGAAATAAAAATATATATACATTTCTTTAGGAATTGAAGGTTGGTTCTAATTTCAACAGGAACGATATTACTGACCCCAAACAACTGCAAATCTGTCTCATTAGTCACAAGTAATTTACCCATAATCAATATGCAAACCCCTACACTGTTACAAACTTGGATACATGCCATCTCACAATCCCAGTTATTAACTAGAGGCCTAAAAGGAATACAGAATAAAATCATTTTTCCCCCTCTCAACATTTTTGTATATCTACTAGCCTTTATTTTAATGTGTTTTAAAAGTATAACATTTTGTCTTTTAAAGCTAAAGTGTAATGATTAAATCTTACATAATTAAAAACTACAAAACAAAGAAACATCTGGAAGAAATGGGGAAAGAAGTGGAAGAGAAAACAGGTAAACCTACCAACATAAAGCTGTGTGTAAAAGGATTGGATTCCATCCTAACTTTGGCACTAATGCAACACGTAGTAATCAATGATTGTACGTTGACTGATCAAGATTATTTCCAAGAAGGAGCAGGCCCACAGGAATTATGACTTTGGAAAATAAGATTGGCTCTAGAATACCTGCTAGAAGAGAGGGACATAATTAGGAGAAGTTATTTACTTTTAATACTGTTGGTCAACATCCATGATAAAATAGAAGAGTTGCTGAAATCCCAGCAGGAGGACAAAGCTGTTTCATCCAGAACAGGAAATCACAACAAGCAACAAGACCTTCTAAAAACAAATTTCTGTTTTCTACTACATAAAACAAACCCAATGTTGAAATAATTCAACCAGTTTTGGCATCAACCTAATCACATTTACATGAACACAACCAGCCAGCCAATTTATGTTTGCAGGGTAGGACATGAACCAATTGTTAAAGTATCAAAATATGATCAAGCACATTTCAAAAACTGTGTTTTTATTGTTCACTTTTTTTTACAGTGTATCAGTTTCAATTACAACTTATGAAATTATCTCTAAACAACAAACTACATTGGTTTGGTAAATCAGCTTTTTCCTCAATGAAAAGATGGTTTCTTTTGCCAACACAGTCTGGGGAATTTTTATGACCCACATGCAGAAAACCAGTCGGACACAGGAAACATTTCAAATTGTTTATTTCAATTATTATTGTTCTGGAAGGTGCAGGGAATCAGGTTCAGACTTACAGGTTCTTAGAAATCTGAAATGGAGAACAGAATCAAAGCTGGGTATTTAACACAAACAATCTTGCAGATGAAGGAGTGTAATGACTCACTGAGAGAAGCTGCAGGTACGGCCAGGAGGAAAGCATTGAGGTCCCGGGTACAACCTGGAGGTCCTAGAGGCGATTCAGAGCGAGCGTGATGGAGGAGCACGTGTTCCCAGCCTCAGAAGATATCTACCACACTATTTCAACAATGGAAATTTATTAGAAAAATGACCTTTATCTGCAGTTAAATTTTGCATTACAGTGGATCTGAGGCGATGAACTGATGTGTCACATTTCCAAACGTGTACAATTCAAAAAATTTAAAACCACTTGGTGAAAAACTTCATGAAATCCAAAATTCATGGTCATCTAGCAGATGATGCTACACAAGTAAGCCCACAACATTTATTACCACCATTTGATTGAACTGTCTCTGTAACGTGTCTTCAGTAGTTCTTAAGACAATAAGTAGAAAAAAAAGAACTGTTCACAGGATACGAAAAGCATAGTTAAATATGAATAGGATTTGATAAACAGGGTCTTACTGGCTAAGTGAGAGTTTTCTTTCACTATTAATTTTAAGTATTGTCTGGATTTAGAAAAAACAAAACATCACGACAGTAGAAATATTTCCTGTGTGTATTTTCAAGAGGATTCCTTTTGGTCAGGTTTGCATTTGTTACACTGAGCTGCAGGTGGTTCAGAGAAGAGTCCAGGCATCATATAATCTATAGTATTTTTTTGATGTTTCTGTTTTTCTCTCGGTTCCCTCTTGCGCGCAGTCGATGACAGACTGCTCATTAGTGTGCCGCAAACTTTCAACACCGTCTGCAGTTTCTGGAGTTCAGCAACCCTCTGCTGTCCCACAGCAAAGGGAAGAAGCTATGGGCTCTACCTGTATGGGATACCTTTGGCCTGAGGGGTAATGATATTTAATCACAGCCTCACCAGGTGAGGAGAGGAGACGACGCAGACAGCGTGGCACCACGAGACATTCCTCTTCTATCATAATGTAGATCAAACCAAACACAATGGGAGGGAAACACAGTTAGCACAAACCAGGTTTATACAGCAGTGCAGATAATAAAAAAATACAACAAAAAGTCTGTTGATGAGAAGGAAAAACAAAAGAGTGCAAAAGAACACTGCTTTGGCACACGCTCATGAGTAAGAAACAAATTTAATTTACAGTTTAAAGCTCATCTTTTGACCTCATCATGACCTCCAGAGAACAGAATCTCATCTGACATAAAAGCTATCAGAGGGGGGTTAAAAAGGCCAAACCTCCCCAGGGAGAGTGGGAGTGAGATGGAGGAGGAGGAGGATGAAGAGGAGGATGGGTGTCACTGTTTTTACCGATCCTTTCATATCAAAGCGTTGCAATCCCACCGACAGAGGCTGTCAAAACGACCCGATTCCTGGTAGAGTGCAGGATTTATGCTCCTCAACATTAGGAAAGTAAGAGTCGTACAGAAGGAGCACCTTTGTTTAAATATTCTGTGAAGCCAAAACTTTTCATGCTTAGAGATCAGTTTAAAGTTTAGCAAACAGTTTGTTAGTTTAATGAAAATAAGGACCATAATTTAAGATATGTTTAGAAAACATGGATTCATCCTGAATGGGGAAAATAAGGCCAAGAATAAAAAGAACCAACCAAACAAATGATCATCCTTAAAATTAACATGGAAAAAAATATTTCAATGGAATTATTTTATTTCCCACTATTTTCACCCATCGGCAGATTTAGGTTTGTATAAACTAGCTGTTTTTTTTCTAATTGTATATAAACAGCCCTTCTAGGAAGCTAAAGATTTGGGTTATGGTAAAGAGGCCTTCCAACCTCAGAGACTTGAACCTCATAGTAAAATATAAATAATCAAAATACATGAAGAAAGATGCAACATTTAAGTGCTGCATAGGGTTAAAAAGATTTTTCTACTGATTACCAAAAAGGGAAGAAATAATTTTCCAATGCAACGTTCAGAACAATTTTATCTTATTTTTAAATTGATTCAGATGAAGTTAAAGTCAATGGATTTAGCTGTTCTATCTATGAAAGTAAAAGAAAAGTAAGAAAGAGGAGAAATACTGAGTGAAAGAAGGGTGTCGTTATTTTGGTGCCGTTTTAAAGGCTTCTTTTCTAAAATCATCCATCCATCCAACCATTCACACCTTACACCAATGACCCGCCAGAGACCATGTCTCAGGGCTGGTATCCGAATGTATGCAGATGATGTCGTAGTTTATATGAGTGGTGAAAGTATTGAAAGTTTTAAAAAATAAAAAA